>OX155970.1:12361084-12553084 GCA_944548615.1 Micropterix aruncella | reverse complement strand
AACCTTACCTGCAACAATGTTTCGCGTACATCCCTGTTCATTCCATACAAGAACTGCTTCATGTGGGGAAACAGCAGGAACTCACGCATGTGGCTATAAATGAGTATAATGCTAACCTGCAGGCACTTTCAAAAGCCAAGCCTTCTGCGTCTAGAGCAGTTCACTCTGTCGATTGTACTGGTTCCGGTAATAATGGTACGGACGTTCCTCTTGAGGAACGTCTTCATCAGTGCACAGTGTCCGCTGTTGATTCTCTATCCAATCGTACTCAAGAATCCCATAGAGGTTCGAGCAATCGGGGTGGTTTTCACCGAGGTGGTTACTCCCGAGGCAAACCGAATAATGCGGGTGGTCCTCGAGGAGCGTATAGTGGTTTTCAGAGGGGTTCACATCACGGGCACTCCAAGTACTGTTACCGTTGCGGTAAATTTAATTTTACCGTGACAACTTGTCCGGATTGCTCAAAAGGTAATAATTCTCCCAATTCTACTTCTGCCGATTCAAAAAACTCGAGAACCGAGACAGAGTGAATGCGTTTGTTCACTCTGTCTCTGCCTTGTTCGAAGAGGAAAAAGACAACCGTCGTCCATTTTTAGATGTTGCGTTGGGTGATATTGCGGTTTGTGGCTTGCTTGACACTGGTTCGAGCGTCACAATTTTGGGTGCCGACTCACATCGATATTTAATTGAGATCGGGTATACCCTGCACAAGACTTCGTCTTGGACTTTAAGTACCGCAAATGCTAGTACGGTTAGGACGATCGGTTATATGTCTTTGCCTTTCAAATTTAATAATCGTTGTCAAGTGATCCGAGCGGTTGTGGCTCCGGATATTGGCACTTCTCTTATATTAGGCATGGACTTTGTCCGACAATTTGATTTGGCTCCGGAAATTGTGAAGTTCGTTAGGTTTGAGGATAGTGATGTTAGTTGGCATTCAGTCAGCGAAGTGAGGGTTTTGCATCCTTTCGCTTCTCTGACTGAGAATCAGCAGTCCTTAGCAAACAAAATGATCGATGGTTTTCAAAAAGTTTCGACAGACGTTAAGGGTCTTGGTCGAACTAATTTAATATCCCAGGTTATCGACACGGGTAATCATCCACCGGTGAAACAGCGGTATTATCCCATGTCTCCCGCTCGTTTAGCATTGTTAAATGAGGAAGTTGATCTTATGCTAGAGTTAGGAGTTATTAAACCTAGCAAAGGGGGTTGGAATAACCCAACAATTTTTGTTCCGAAGTCCGATGGGACTTTAAGATTTTGTCTGGATAGTAGGAAGCTCAACTCGATAACGAAGCCGGATGCGTACCCTCTTCCGAGAATTACTACCATCCTGGACAGTTTACGAGACGCTAACTACTTGTCTTCCATCGATTTGTCGGCCGCCTTTTGGCAAATCCCCTTAGATCCTGCCTCTCAGGAAAAGTGCAGTTTTACGGTTCCTGGACGTGGTTTCTTTGCTATGCAAGTCTGTCCGTTCGGCATGCGCAATTCTCCTGCTTGCATGCAACGGCTCGCTGATCAGTTGTTCGACCCGTCGTTCGATAACAAAGTATTTTGTTACCTAGATGATATCGTTATTGTCTCTTCAACTTTCGAAGAGCATATTTCATTGTTAAACCGAGTGTTAGATCGTCTCGTTTATGCTAACCTAAAGTGTCAATTTTTTCGTCGAGAACTTAAGTACCTAGGGTATGTAGTAGACTCTCATGGTCTACATACCGATCCCGAAAAAGTACAATGTATATTAGACTTTCCGACACCTAGTTCGCCTAAGTTGGTTAAAACTTTCCTTGGGATGGCCGGTTGGTATCGTCGGTTTATCCGAAATTTCTCCTGTATTGCTGCTCCTCTGTCACGTTTGACCAGTACCCGCAAAGGTGCTCCCGCATTTTCGTGGTCAACAGAAGCGGAAGTGGCCTTTCAAAAATTGAAGTCAGCTCTAATTTCTAGTCCGATACTAGCTTGTCCGGACTATACAAAGCCATTTGCGTTACACTGCGACGCATCGTTGTACGGTTTAGGCGGCGTACTTACCCAGACAGTGGATGGCGTAGAACATCCCATCGCTTTCACGAGTAGGACTCTCTTACCCGCTGAAACGCGATACTCTGCTACCGAACGGGAGGCCCTAAGCGTGATTCATGCAATCGAGCATTTTCGCGGCTACTTAGAGGGCGGCCCCAAAGTCAAAATCTTCACGGATCATGCCAGTCTTCTGTGGTTTTTGAGTCTGAAGAACCCAACTGGCCGTTTGGCCAGATGGGGTATTCGGCTGTCCGCCTTTGACTTTGAGATCGTCCATAAGAAAGGCGTCGAAAATGTGGTTCCTGATGCGTTATCGCGTTTGCTGCCCGTTTCATCTGTTTCTGTGGTCGCCGATCCTTGGTACAACGATTTGTTCCAAGCGGTATCTAATAACCCTGCCGCTTACCCTAATTACCAGATTAAGGACGCAGAGTTGTATCGCTACACGAAGGGAAAGTACCAGCTCACCAGCGCTTATGACTGGAAGTTAGTGGTACCCTTACCTCTCCGAGAGAAGCTTATACACGATAACCATGCGTCCGATCTGTCTATGCATTTTGGGGTTTTTAAAACTCATCGTCGCCTAGCAATGCGCTATTTTTGGCCGAATTTGCACGGAGATGTGGTCAAATTCATTTCCCAATGTGAAACTTGCCAACAGTATAAACACCCAAATATTTCTCCTTTGGGTCAGTTAGGCAATCCAAAGTCTTGTTCTTTCCCTTTCCAGATGGTCTCCGTCGATTTGTTGGGTCCCTATCCGATGACGAGAGATCGGAATATTCACATACTAGTAGTTACTTGTTGTTTCAGTAAATACTGTTTGCTTTTCCCTTTAAAGATGGCTACTAGCAAAATCGTGAGTCGTATCATGGAGCATGAAGTTTTCCTGCGTTTTGGTGTCCCTCAGTATGTTATTTCCGACAACGGAAAACAATTTATTGGAAAGGAGTTTACCGAACTAATGTCCAAGTATCGGATACCTAAGGTTTACCTAAATCCGAAGTATTGCCCTCAGGTCAATCCAACTGAGAGGCAGAATCGAGGAGTTGTCACGGCGTTGGCGTTGTCTGTAAAAAACGACCATCGCTCTTGGGACCTCCACCTTTCTGCCATTCAGATGGCGATCAATTCGGCCGTTTCGGAGGCTACGGGTTTCAGTCCTTTCTTCTTGGTTCATGGTCGAGAACCTATCTTAGACGGTTCGTTTTATACTCAATCTCCTGAGTCCCAAGCTGAGGTCCTTTTTGGCAGTCGTTTGTCCTACGCTCAAGATCTGAGCGAACTTTCCGGTGTTTTTCATACCGTGAGGAAGAAACTTGATAATGCGCATGCCCACAATAAAACGTATTATGACCGTAAACACCGTCCTGCGGAGTTTGAGGTGGGCGATACGGTTTACAAGAAAACGTACTTCTTGAGCAATGCGGGGAATTATTTTATTTCAAAGTTTGCCCCACGTTATGAAAAATGTCGGATAGTCAAGAAACTGTCGGCTCTGGTATACGAGTTGGTTAATGCTCAGGGAAAGAATATTGGCTCTTGGCATATTAAGGATTTCAAATTAAATCCTAAAGGGTCTAAGTAATTTGTGTAATTTGTATGTCTCTCGTTAACATGCTTCGGAAAGTTGTCTTAATGAGTTCGACTAGATCGACTTTAAAAAATGTGTTCCTTACAAAGGTGTAGTACCGAGTGGTTACTATCACTGAAATCATTTCGTTTGAGATCAGTCTCGCTAGTAAACCTGTCTAGCAACACTGTAGATTGAATTTATGTCATGAGAGGGAAGTATGCAAGGTGATGGTATGAAAGGTAGTATTGGACATTTTTCAAATACCGGAGGAGGTTTTAGTTCTGTCGTGGTCTAACAATATAGTCATCGGTTTCTTTTGTGCACAGCCAGTATTTGGTTTGATTATTGGACGTTGTTGGTGTTCCTTCAGTAGGAGTGGTGGTTTATTACGGTTTAGGACACCAGGTTTTGTTGTTTTTCTTTTACATGGGCTTTGTGCTTCCATGGTAAGTAGTACTTTTGTTGTTGAAGTAGTTTTGTGTTCTCTACGGGAAAGTGGAGAGTTTCAAATGGCAGTTGACCTCTGCAGAACTTACCTACCAGGTTTTCCACTTTAGTTAACGGGAAGATTTTGTTTATTTATTTGTATGTTTTTGTAGACTTGTTTACCCTTATTGAAGGTTGCTTGGTCATTTGGTTTAGAAGAGTATTTTTTTTTCTGTCTTATACACTGTTATAGACGTTGTGGCGTTTTTGTTAACCCATGAGAGTGGAGCTAGAATCGGGACGATTCATTTGAAATCGTTCGTTGGCTCTTCCGATTTCTTTTTGGAAGGGGGGCTGTAACAAAAACTGCTTTTTTCATGACATTTCTTTCGCGATTCATGCTTTTCCGTGTGCAGATCCATGTAATTACATGTTTCGGTGTCATTTGCACACGTTTACTGGCGTCTCTACTATTTTTCCGAAGTTTTCTGCTTCATTTTCGTAACGTCGTAATTAAGTCACAACTTGACTTAAAAGTCGACTGTAAAAGTCGTAAAAACCGTTTTCTGACGTTTAAGAAGGTGTCGAACGCTACGGTTACGGCAATGACGTCTCTATTCTCGTTGGTTCAGGCGGAAATGTCAAAAGGTGATCACTCGTTTCTTTCGGGGTCGTGACGCCTTTCAAAAATGGCATTCTTTGGTGATTTTGGACTGTGGAAGCGCAGGCGTAAGAGCTGAGGATCGGCGTCGCTGCCGACGAGTATAGCGCGGCGCAGTTTTTAATTCATGTAGTTCTTTTCTGGTAAGCGATTATTGTCAATTTTTTGCGGTTAGCACATGTCGGCGTATCGACTCTCTAACCGGGTTTTTTTTCCTTGGCTTCAGACGGGCGGGCGAGCACCTCTATTTTTATACCATTTACTATCAATAATACACCTGTAAAGCATCAACTGCCGTAGCGTGGCGGCCTGCTTCTTGGAGCATTTTTGTGATCGGAGTGTTCAAATTCCGGACCTACCTACTGTCAACTTTTGGAAGATTTATATACTGCTGTGCTGTGATCGTGTGCATCGTGTGCCTTGCACCTTCTTCGTTTTGCTGTGCCCGTGGAGAAACGGAATAAAGAACGCTGAAAAGAAGCAACGTGTTCTCATTTCCTTTTTTACAGCTGAAGAAAGAGTTGCTACCTTCTGGCAAAACCAGTGACAAACCTGTGAGACTTACCCACCCTGTTAAATCTTGTGCTTAATTTTTTTGTATCAAGTGCTGGTTTTTTTTTAGTTTCAGCTTTAACCTTTAAAAAGCTGTGGCGTCCAATTTTTTCTGAAAGTTAGTTTTTTTTTATGTTTATTGGCTTCGGCTTTAAATTATACTTCCTGCACTTGATTTCTGTTCGTGGTTATTCTACGACTAGGTATAACCAGGTCCAACCCCGCGGGTACATATTGGAACCTGGCAGTTACATACTGGCGCTGCTGTTACAATACATACATACATACATACATACATACATACATACATACATACATACATACATACGTATGTATGTATGTATGTATGTATGTATGTATGTATGTATGTATGTATGTATGTATGTATGTATGTATGTATGTATGTATGTATGTATGTATATGTATACGAGTCCGACATACCCAGGCAGAATACTGTCCTGATGATACGTAAAAGTATTTTTCTCCAAACCTCTGAAAAAAAAAAAAAAAAAAAAAAAAAAAAAAAAAAAAAAAAAAACATACATACATACATACATACATACATACATACATACATACATACATACATACATACATACATACATACATACATACATACATACATACATACATACATACATACATACATACATACATACATACATACATACATACATACATACATACATACATACATACATACATACATACATACATACATACATACATACATACATACATACATACATACATACATACATACATACATACATACATACATACATACATACATACATACATACATACATACATACATACATACATACATACATACATACATACATACATACATACATACATACATACATACATACATACATACATACATACATACATACATACATACATACATACATACATACATACATACATACATCCATCCATCCATCCATCCATCCATCCATCCATACATACATACATACATACATACATACATACATACATACATACATACATACATACATACATACATACATACATACATCCCGAAATCACGGTGAGACGGACTTCTTCCTGACTCAACTGCTGACGGGCCATGGCTCCTTCAACGCCTATCTATTCAAAATGGGCCTACACCACACCCCGAGGTGCAAATACTGTCCGAACAAAACCGATGACGTAGAGCACACGTTTTTCGAGTGTGAACGCTGGAGGAGCCACAGAGCCAACACCGAGGCAGTCATAGGCGAGACGCTCAATCCTGCGAGTCTGGTAAGCCACATGATGGAGCGTGAAGAGGTCTGGAATGAAGTCGCAGCCTACGCGCAGCGCCTTCTAAAGGAGAAAAAAATAGAGAGCGCCCAGTAGCACAGGAGCAGGCGTAACACGGACTGGGCTGAAGAAATGCTAACGCGGTCCCGACCCAGTCTTCCCCGTATCCAAGTGCGGGGAAAGAGGAGAGGAGGTTTTTTAGTGGGTGGAAATCCCACACTACCGACCATCAATCTTCCAAGATAGCGGTGTCTTTGAAAGATTTTTCCTCCTCCACATAAAAAAAAAAAAAAAAAAAAACATACATACATACATACATACATACATACATACATACATACATACATACATACATACATACATACATACATACATACATACATACATACATACATACATACAGACATACATACATACATACATACATACATACAAAAAAACTGAAGAACGGCGGAAAAGCATACGCCGATGGCAAACTATGTGGGACACCTCAGCAAATGGTAGGTGGACGCACCGTCTTATTCCGGAAGTAGATGTCTGGCTGAGCCGAGAGTATGGAGAGGTGAATTACTACCTGACCCAGATGATATCGGGGCACGGGTGCTTCCGAGAATACCTCTTCAAATTCAAACACGATACTTCTCCAGAGTGCCCGTCTTGTCCTGGAGCCAATGAAGATGCTGAGCACGTGTTCTTCATGTGCCCCCGTTTCGAATCATCACGCAGTACTTGGGAAACTGCTCTTACACAGAAAATCCGGCCGGAATCCTTAATGAGAGCAATGCTTTCGTCAAAGGATGCCTGGGAGACGACAAACTCATTCGTGACGGAAGTACTGCAAGAACTTCGTCGCCTAGAAAGAGACCGAGCTCAGAACCAGGAGCACTAAATAAAAGAAAGAGTGGCTTGAACCGCCAGAAGAAGCAATAGCAAGACCCTCCCTCCGCGAAGTAATGCCTAACGGCGGGGCCGCGGAGGAAACAGAGGCAGAGACCAGAGGATGAGGTTTTTAGTCGGTAGGGGAAATTACCACTATACAGATCATAAAAAGAAGAACTGTAAAATGATCGCATTGAAATTTGACATATAAAACATTATAACCTTATCTCGTAAATCAATTAAGATAATAATGGAGACAAATTACAAATTTGGCGAAGTGAAAAAACTCGCCTATTTATCATTTCGATGTTTTTATCACAAAATACGAAAGTCTATGCGGAAATTGTATTTACAGTTATGTTCTTTATTAAATGCTTTACCAAAACCATTATTTTGTTTTACTTCTTTGCATACAAAAATATTTAGTTTTTCAGTCATAATAACTAAGAAAAATTTGATGTCTCCTCGTAAATTTTTTTTTTTTTAATTTTGTATTTCTGACTACTTAGGGACTTTATTTATATGAAATTCTTTCATAATAACTTTTCCACTACACTACACTTCTTATAAAATCATACCAGTTCTTTCAGCTTTGTCTGATATTACAGAAAAATCCAAACTTTTGCGAGTCGGTGACGAAAATTTGGCATTAACTTTGACAGGTCATAATACAAAAGTGGATAAAGTTTTTCAAATATATTGTGTTATTATGTGCTTATTATATGTCTAATAACTAATTATTATACTCTAAAGAGTCACATTTCATAGAAAAACTATAGGAAATCACACTCAAAATATGGTAATTCTTCTATACTAATTACGTAAACAAATAGGTATGCGCACCCCGCGATTTCGCGAAAATCGATAAAATTAGGCAGCGCGCCTGTCTATGCAATATCGCCGCGGTGCGATCTCATTTGTTTAGGCAAATTCGGAGTGTGATTTTCTAGTTTCTTCTATGAAATGTGACTGGAGTATAATAATTAGTTATTGGACATCTAATAAGCGTCAAGTTTTCAATACATTCGAAAAACTTCTAACCACTTTTGTATGCCTTTGCAATTATTATGAAATCAGACTATCGCGGTTGCTTCACATTATAGCTTTATAAACGAATTTACCGCGTGAAGTGTGTAGCACCCGACGTTTCGGCGACGTTGCCCAGGGTAGACTGGACAGCGGCGGCTGCAACGTCGCCGAAACGTTGGTGTCCAAACTTTACGTGGTAAATTCGTTTTTTAACCACATTTGTATCATGCCTTTGCAATTATTATGAAATCAAAGAGTATCGCGGTTGTTTGACATTATAAATAGCTTTATAAACGAATTTACCGCGTGAACTTTGTAGCACCCGACGTTTCGGCGACGTTGCAGCCGCCGTTGTCCAGGGTAGACTGGACAGCGGCGGCTGCAACGTCACCGAAACGTCGGCTGCTATAAATTTCTGTTCGACCATTCGGCTACCCGATACCAGGAGATAGCCGGACAAAGGATGCCATGGTCCGCGATAGATTCGGTACACCGATCCATCATTAAAATTTCGTAGAAGAAAACTCAACAAACCATTTTTTTTTATTTACTAAATTTCCAGTACAAAAATTTTACAGTAAGTCATTTGATAAAAATAAAACAAACTGTCATAAAAACAAACAAAACAATTGAACCGACTAAAATAAAAACTTTTATTAGTTGGTAGGTATATTAGGTATACAATTATACGTTTCTTTATTTTTTATGCGACTTATGCTTTTTATTGGTACTAAATTTCTAGTACAAAATAGTATTTACTAAATTTCCAGTACAAAAACTTTACAGTAACAGTCATTTGATAAAAATAAAACAAACATGTCATAAAAATAAAGCCGCCCTATCGCGTACATAGCCGCGTACATAGCCGCCCTATCGCCACCGAACAGTTCCCGCGCTATGACGGATTCCGCGTCTAACGACAACTCATTCTCGTCGCCTTCGTCCGCATTCGTGCCGACGTCCCGCTGTCGACGTCTTGCTGACTCCCTAGCGCGACAATCACGACGAACCCTCTCAGTTTCACCCACCATCTCTTTCAATACAGCGGGGACGTCTTCATCGGTCTTACATACTTCTACAATTTCACCACCTTGACACCAGACATTCTCACCGACCACAGCTCGCATGGCGGCGTGCCTACCGCGTCTATATGCCCCCGGCCGTCCACCTCTGCCCGCGCCCCGCCGTGCCCCGCCGGCTACCCTCCCCCGTCGTCCGCGGCCTGCCGCGCGGCCTCCTCGGCCGGCCGTCGCGCCGCCTCCTTCGCCGCCTGGCTCACCGCCTGCCGCCGCTCCGCCTGGCTCGCCGCCTGCCGCGCTGCCCGGCAAGCCGCGCGTCGCTCTTCGTCGCGCGCCGGCTCTCCCGCGTCCGCTGCCCGCTGCTAGTCGCCCCGCCGCCGCCAGAGGTTGCCTGAAAATTAAAACAATATTGAATTTCAATATTGAAAGTCTGAATTTCAATTCAATTTCAAAAACCTAATTCTGTTGTAGTGATCGAAAATTTCCCCTGACCGCAAATTTCTGTTTCTTTATTCCATCCTAACTTCTAAACGCTTAGACCGATTTAGAAGTCTGCGGTATTACTAGAATCGTTATGTCATCCCGTAACAGTCCAGTGAAAAATGAATCCCCTTAGGGAATATAAAATCAATTGATACGTAGTAAAATTATTCATAAGTAGTAGAAAAGATATGTAGTAAAATTATTCATCGTAATATTCAAATTGTCGAACGGTACGCAAACCGTCCAGTAGCGCCCGGGGAAATCCACCAGGAGAAACCGATCCACTAGCCGTGAGGCCTGAGACGCAAGAGCCTTACCTGGGGTAGCCTTTCACACGAGGAGGCTACTGAATTGAGTTTCACAGAATCAAGGATCAGCAGACAAGAAGCCAACAAACTAAAAACACAAGGCAAGCTACTGGGTCGAATTATAATATTCCGATTGTAAAGTCCTCATTTGCCTAAAGGCATTTTTACTTCCTTGCGCCGAGATTTTATAATAATTTAAATGAGAGTTATAAGAATGCAAACAACTTAAATTCATTCAAAATACTTATAAAGAAGTACCTGCTTGAAAGGGGTCCAATGTATGCGGAGTCTCAATTGCTCTCGCTAATAATTTAAGTTGTTTTATTAAATTATATATTACTAACTAAACCAAATCCCGTGTATTATTTGCTATGTATTACTATATGTACTAATATATATGTAATAATATATATATATATATATATATATGTACTAATATATGTATAAAGATATTCAAAGTATGCAGAGAATTGAGATTTCAAGTGAAATAGCCCTGTTTTCTCTTGTACGAGCTCCTTCATATATGAAATTCTCCTATCCTGACTAAAATGTATTCTCCAAAAGAAGAAGAAGAATAATAATGAGTATTCTATGTGTCTAGACCCATTTGTTAGGTCCTTATGCACTTGGTTTTAGCTAGTTTGAATCAATTTGAGGTTTATAAGTTAGAATCGGCTGGTAACATACACTTTTAAAATCTCGTGTCGGTGAATAATATTGATTTTTGATGTACTATGACACAATTCCTATATAGTGGATTATCAAAGGTGTTCTATAGTTAGAGACTTCCAGATCAATGTATGCTAATAGTTTTAAGTCACTTTTCCAATATCGGATGATGATTGCCCTGTTTTCTCTTGTACGAGCTCCTTCATATATGAAATTCTCCTATCCTGACTAAAATGTATTCTCCAAAAGAAGAAGAAGAATAATAATGAGTATTCTATGTGTCTAGACCCATTTGTTAGGTCCTTATGCACTTGGTTTTAGCTAGTTTGAATCAATTTGAGGTTTATAAGTTAGAATCGGCTGGTAACATACACTTTTAAAATCTCGTCTCGGTGAATAATATTGATTTTTGATGTACTATGACACAATTCCTATATAGTGGATTATCAAAGGTGTTCTATAGTTAGAGACTTCCAGATCAATGTATGCTAATAGTTTTAAGTCACTTTTCCAATATCGGATGATGATTGCCCTGTTTTCTCTTGTACGAACTCCTTCATATATGAAATTCTCCTATCCTGACTAAAATGTATTCTCCAAAAGAAGAAGAAGAATAATAATGAGTATTCTATGTGTCTAGACCCATTTGTTAGGTCCTTATGCACTTGGTTTTAGCTAGTTTGAATCAATTTGAGGTTTATAAGTTAGAATCGGCTGGTAACATACACTTTTAAAATCTCGTCTCGGTGAATAATATTGATTTTTGATGTACTATGACACAATTCCTATATAGTGGATTATCAAAGGTGTTCTATAGTTAGAGACTTCCAGATCAATGTATGCTAATAGTTTTAGGTCACTTTTCCAATATCGGATGATGATCGACGGCAGAATTACTAACTAATACCAAATCTCGTGTATTATTTGCTATGTATATATATGTGTAGGTATGTATATATATATATATATTCTTATGTATTATGCAATGCAACTTAAGTTCATAATATCAAAAGAGTCAGCTCGTCGATACAATTAAACAAAAATCAGCATCCCTAGATACGGGTCTCTGACCTAGTTAGGAATGCGGTTAAACATTTTCACCATAGGATGTGCTCAATCTCTCCCAACTCAACCATATTATGTAAATGGTGTTTATATGACGTATTATATGAAGTTATTGTAAATTAATAAAATAAAATAAAATAACTGAATAGGTGTTGAATCGTGTTGAACCAATCAGAGTTTACCTACAATTGATCTTTTGGCCCGAGCTAAACGAAAGCGTTCGCTACCGGAAAGCTGCATAGTTGGACGGTGTCGACTGCAACGGGCGAACCCGTCACCCCAGACTGGTATAACGATATGTGATCGTTATACCAGTCTGCCCTGTCTACCCTGGACAACGGCGGCTGCAACGTCACCGAAACGTCGGCTGCTACAAATTTCACGCGGTAAATTCGTTTTCTATCCTATTTATAATGTCAAACAACCGCGATAGTCTTCGATTTTATATGGTCGAATAGAGTCGTCAACTACAACGGGCGAGCCCGTCACCTCAGGAAGTTTTAACGTATAGTCATTCTATCTCTCGTGAAGTGAGCGCAGAAGACTTGGACAAAACAGTCCACCATCAAGCTCCGCCACATGCCCGTAAGAAAGAAAAATTAATAAATACAGACCTTAGAGTACTTGGCGGCGAAAGCCAGACAGGGGACGCAGAGCGCGAACGCAGCGGCGATCTCTGAAAGGTAACAAACAAAATACTGCTTAGTAGGATCGTCGATAATCTGACCGTCCTTAGAAGAATTGGTGTATTCGTTGAAAAATGAATCCCCTTAGGGAATATAAAAGCAGTTGATACGTAGTAAATTTATTCATAAGTAGTAGAAAAGATATGTAGTAAAATTATTCATCGTAATATTCAAATTGTCGAACGGTACGCAAACCGTCCAGTAGCGCCCGGGGAAATCCACCAGGAGAAACCGATCCACTAGCCGTGAGGCCTGAGACGCAAGAGCATTACCTGGGGTAGCCTTTCACACGAGGAGGCTACTGAATAGGCGTTGAATCGTGTTGAACCGATCAGAGGTTTACCTACAATTGATCTTTTGGCCCGAGCTAAACGAAAGCGTTCGCTACCGGAAAGCTGCATAGTTGGACGGTGTCGACTACAACGGGCGAACCCGTCACCCCAGGCTGGTATAACGATCTTACACCGCATGGTGAGACACAGTCCAGATTTCCTCAGTAAATAAGCCCAAATTGAAAAAAAGTTGTATGTTATTTTAAGCTGCATTTTAGTTTTCCTATAAAACCCGATATTCAAATAACCAAATTTCTCAAAAATAAAAATATCGAAAAAAAAAAATTTTTTTCCGTATTTTTTTGTTGTTTCATATCGATAGAAATCCAAGCCTTCTCTACACACATTGAAAAATCTCGGTTTTTGCCGCCAAGATATAACCTATGAAAACGTGGTTGCATTTGTAAACGACGTGTAAATATCAAAATACATCTAATTCCTTGAGTATATACCTCCTATATTGAATAATAACGATTTTATAAGCGAAATAAACCAATATTATTACTACATTCGCCTGATTTCATTCGTTTCGAAAATATTTTCGCTGCGACGCCATCGAGAATGCGATACGTCACTTCACAAATTTACTAAAAACTAAGTGAAAAAAAGGAAATGGCCTTCTCCAATCGGTAATTATCATTCCTACACAATTTTAGAATGCATATAACTCACTTTTACGGGTAAAATCCAACTAAAAACACTTAAAATCACAATAATTGTAGCGCGCCGCTTAGCACTCGTTCGGCGCTTTGTGTCGCTGTCAACAGTGGAAAGTTCCACGAAGTTTGGAGTGTTGCAATATCTCATACAGCTTTTATCGCATGATACTATCGTAGAATTTAATAGTAACGAATCTTTGGCTATTTTCTGGCATCATACGATAAAATAAAGAAGCCCGTTCTATTTTTAAATGGATTTTTTCGCAAACGGCCCCCATCGCGTCCCCAAATGGACGCCTTTCATTTCAGTGTATTAAAACTTGCATCCCCAAAAGGACGCCTTTCATTTGAAGGGTTAAAGAAGATGCGATAGTTATCAGTAAAGGGCCGCAGGAAGATCTCGAAATACGAGATATCGATGACACCACAACGAAGGACGATATCCGGGCAGCCTTGCAAAAGGCAGCTGGAACGGATGGTGAGATCCCACTGGAGGCAATCAAATCGCTTCGTAAGGCCCATAGAGGTACTCAGATTGCCGTGGTGACACTGGCCGTGCCAATAGCTAAAAAAGTAGTCGGAGAACATGGTAAAATCAGGATTAGCTGGGTCAATTGCCGAATAAGAGTAGTGGAAAGACCACTTCAGTGCTATAAATGCTGGCACTTTGGACATCGCGCCAGCCAATGTCAAAGCAAAGAAGACCGGTCTAAACTCTGCATTAAATGTGGACAGGGAAGCCACAAAGTAGCTGAATGCACGAACACAGCTAGGTGTGCTTTATGTGCTGAACAACACGGCACAGAAAATATTGCCCACCATGCAGGTACTAGCAGATGCCCAGTTTTCAAAGAGGCACTCCTGAAGGTGAAAAACAAACGGACATGAAAATACTCCAGCTCAACTTCAACCACTGTGAGGCTGCGCACGATTTGCTCATGCAGACTGTGCGCGAATTAGAGCTAGACCTAGTATTAATAGCGGAACCATATAGACACCTCAGCAGTCAACCATGGGAAACGGATAGCACCACAAAAGCCGTCATTTGGTCTTGCGGCAAGCTTCCTTTCCAGAAAGTAGCCAACACCAGAGAAGCCGGATTTGTAGCAGCGTGGATAGAAGGTATACGATTCTACAGCTGCTATGCGCCGCCCAGTCTTACTATCGAGGAATTCACCGATTACATTGATCGGCTTACCGAGGATGCGAATCAGCATTATCCAGTGGTAATAGCCGGCGACTTCAACTCCTGGGCAGTTGATTGGGGCAGCAAGAAGACTAACGCACGAGGTAGAGCACTACTGGAGGCCATTGCTACACTAGACGTAGTCCTGCTTAACAGTGGTGATACACCAACATTCACCAGAGGAGAGGCAAGTTCCATCGTCGACCTCACCTTTGTCAGCAGCAGTCTGATTAGGCAAAGCTTCTCCTGGGAGGTGATGGACACTTACACAGCTAGCGACCATAGCGCAATAATCTGGGAAATATCGAATGACCAGGATCCTAGAAGACCAAATAGGCAAGTCAACTCGATCGGGTGGAAAGCTAAACTATTCGACCCAGATGCCTTTGTAGTAACCCTAAACAGTAATCCGGCTATTGCTGGTAATGCTGAGGAAAAAACCGAAGACCTAATGATGAGAGTGGCCCAGGCTTGCGACGCGAGTATGCCTCGAAAACGGGGCGTACATCAGCGTCCACCGGTGCACTGGTGGAACGATCAGATCAGTGCACTCCGTAAAGAGTGCCTTAGGAAGAGAAGAATATCTCAGCGTAGCTATCGACGACCTAAAGCTGCTGAACTACTGGAGGAGTACAAAACAGCACGCCGTCGACTAAACAAAGCTATTAAAGACAGCAAGAGAATATGCTGGGAGGAGCTTATCAACGAGGTACAGAAGGACCCCTGGGGCAGACCGTATAAGGTGGCCATGATCCGCCTGAAAGATCAGTCAATGCCGTCACCCACATGTCCACAACTCTTGGAGAAGATCGTTACTGCACTGTTTCCTCAACAAGGAGAATTCATCCATCCGTCAGTACAGTGTGATCCGGAAGAAATCCCACCTATTACGGGAGAAGAATTGATGGAAGCGTGTAATCGAGTGGGGAACAACAAAGCACCGGGATTGGACGGAATTCCAAACATTGCTTTGAAAACAGCTATCAAAGCAGCACCGGCATTGTTCCTAACGATCTATGACTCATGCCTCAGAGAAGGTACCTTTCCCTGGAAGTGGAAACAACAGAGACTGGTACTACTCCCTAAGGGGAAAAAGCCACCAGACGAACCATCATCATATCGTCCGCTTTGCATGTTGGATACAGCGGGCAAGATACTGGAAAGAATAATCCACCAGAGAATCGAAGCAGCAGTGGAGCCGCTTCTGGCCGACAACCAATATGGCTTCCGGAAAGGGCGATCAACGCTGGATGCTATCAATCTTGTAGTCTCCACAGCCAAGGAAGCGATCGCAGGCACCAGATGGAAGGGTGGGACAAAGAAATACTGCTTGGTAGCCACACTGGACATCAAGAATGCATTCAACTCTGCCAATTGGGACTGTATCATGCGGGACCTCGAGAGAAAAAACGTACCAGGATACTTGCGGCGGATGGTAGCAAGCTACTTTACAGGTAGACGCCTGAAATACGACACGAAGAATGGTCCAAAGGAGTACAAAATAACTGGAGGAGTACCCCAGGGTTCAGTTTTAGGCCCACTCTTGTGGAATTGCATGTACGATGGCCTGTTGAGGCTGACTCTGCCAGCGAGTGTTAAACTCGTAGCATACGCAGATGATGTGGCCGTGGTGATCGTGGCAAAGTATCTCGATGAAATACAACTCGCATTTGACATCACCTTCGAGAGAGTCAACCAGTGGATGAATATGGTGAAGCTGCAACTAGCACAACATAAGACTGAAGCAGTGCTAATCACTAGCAGAAAACAGACAGAAAACATCACGCTTGGAGTCGGAGAGCACGAAATCACAACACAACCGTTCATTCGGTATTTGGGAGTGATGTTGGATGCCCGGCTTAATTTCAAACAGCAAGTGGAGCATGTAAGTGCCAAGGCATCGATAGTGAGGGCAAGCCTATCCCGTCTGATGCCAAATATTGGAGGCCCTAAACAGAGCAGAAGGTTACTGCTGTCGTCTGTAGTCACGTCGGTGCTAACCTATGGAATTTCCGTTTGGGCTGACGCCATCGGAATCCAAGAATCAAGGAGAAAGGTCGCATCAATACACCGACTAAGTGCCCTGAGAGTGACTAGTGCCTTTCGCACAGTGTCTGAAGAAGCGGCGTGCGTTATCGCCGGAATGCTGCCAATTCAAGTGCTAGCCGAAGAACGACAAACCCTCTATCGGAGACGAATGTCATCTACGTCGAGTTCTGATGAACCCAGAACTGAAGAACGGCAGCATAGCATACGTCGATGGCAAGCGCAGTGGGATGCCGCGAAAAATGGCAGGTGGACATACCGTCTTATACCACAGGTAAATGTTTGGCTGAGCCGAAATCATGGCGAAGTCAACTACTACCTAACACAGATGCTCTCAGGACATGGCTGCTTCCGAGCATATCTTCATCGCTTCAAACGCGATGATTCTCCAGAGTGCCCGTCCTGTCCTGGAATTCCTGAAGACACAGAACATGTGTTTTTCCTGTGTCCTCGATTTAGCTCGCTGCGCAATGACATGGAGATTGTCCTCAATCAAAAAATTCAACCAGAGACATTAGTAGGCGCGATGCTTTCATCAAAGACGGCCTGGAATGCGACCAGTACCTTTGCAACTAAAGTACTCCAAGACCTGCGTTCCATCGAAAGGAAGAGAGCCAAACACAATCTTGGCTAGAAAACTAATATGAAGAAAAAGCATAGCTAAATCCTCTCCCCGCGAAGTAATGCCTAACGGCGGGTCCCGCGGGGATACAGAGGCCGGAGAAAGAGGAGGTTTTTAGTCGGTATTACATCTGAGTCCGACATACCCAGGTCAAATAACTGGTCCTGACGATACGTAAAAGTATTTTTCCCCAACCTCTATAAAAAAAAAAAAAAAAAAAAAAAACATACATACATACATACATACATACATACATACATACATACATACATACATACATACATACATACATACATACATACATACATACATACATACAATAAACTAGACTATAAATATAATTCGAAATTACTGTATTACTAGATAATAAGCTAATTTAGGTGTATTACTTTCTTAGCGTTACATTACATTTTATCTTTAATACGTTGTTGTATACACTATAGGGATGCTGCTTTATGTAATAAGCTCTAAATGTTTAATTATATAATATTAATGTTTAATTAAGGGAAATATGTTGACCCACCCTGTCGCGAGTGGGTTCCATATGTCTCAGAATTAAGTGAGCGTGTGAGTCCCGTTTCGACAGGGAATAAGATGGAGTCAGTTAGAATTTTGATTTTCCGACGAGCGCTCGAGGCTCGGGCAGGGCGGGCGATAAAGCCCAAATATTGTAACATAGTTCTCAGTGAAAAATTGAACTAGTATTAAAGTAATCGAAAAACTGTATGTAACCGGTCAGTGGCTCAATAAACGGGCAACTCCAAAGCTGCATTTCATTTGAAAACGACATTCTGGCGCCACGATCATTTTTCAACACCGCTCAAGAAAACCCAAGATAAACTGCAAGGTTGGCGTATATTCCATCTGACAGTCCACTTTCCCTGACAACCTGTGCACCGACGAATAAGTCGCGCGATAATTAACTAGTGGTTTAGTACCAAAAACTATCGAAAACGAAATCGACACTCCAACTGCTGTTGACCGTTGAGGAGTTCCCTCATCGGGAGCCAACCTAGGGTACATCAACGATGTTATAATGGAACTTGGAAGAGGCTATCATAATTGAATACGTATACAAAATTTTGAGTCTCTGCTGTTGACCGTTGAGGAGTCCCCTCATCGGGAGCCAAGCTATCGTTCATCAGCCATGTCATGGTGGAACACGGAATAGGCTATCATAATTGAATGCGTATACAAAATGTTGGGTCTCGGCTGTTGACCGTTGAGGACCGTTGACCTCATCGGAAGACAACCCAGGGTACATCAGCCATGTCATGGTGGAACTTAGAAGGGGCTATTATAATTGAATGCAAATACAACATTTTGGGTCTCTGCTGTTGACCGTTGAGGAGTTCCCTCATCGGGAGCCAATCCAGGGTTCATCAGCCATGACATGGTGGAACATGGAAGGAGCTATCATAATTGAATGCGTATACAAAATTTTGGGTCTCTGCTGTTGGACGTTGAGGAGTTCCCACCTTGGGAGCCAACCCAGGGTACATCAGCCTTGTAATGCTGAAACTTGGAAGTTGCTATCATAATTGAATGCGTAAACAAAATTGTGTGTCTGTGCTGTTGACAGTGGAAAAGTATCCTCGTCAGGAGCCGATCTTGGCTGTAAAATCAGGTCATGATCATGCCATAAAAATGCATTGTCATTGAAACTGTACCCCAAATAAATGATTTTATTAATAATTAAAAATAACATCATTTTTACAAAAAAATAAAGCTTGACAACCCTAGCGCTCCTATGGAGAGTAGGTATTTATTTCAAAAAATGGGCTTAGTTTCCATACTGCTCATGTCTCTACTCTGTTATTATGGGGCTCCTAAACTGGCCATACTTTTACCACAGTAGCTACTATGCTTCTGTGCTTTTACGGCAACATGTGGCTGCAACAGGGTTGGATTTCGTAGTATAATTATACTACCTATTTGTACCATAATTTCATAATTTCTGTATGTAGTATCGTAATGCCAGTATACTACACGAAAATACCATAATTTTGCCTTCAGGTCGACCGGCTTGTTTTATTAGTTGAGTCATTTTGCTTTTTATTATTATAGGATATTATTATTATTTTATTATACAAAGGAATTTCTGTCTGTATGGAAACATCGAATCGGGCAATGACAAGCTCTGGAATTCCCCTCGTAATGTTTTACTATTCTTGTCATAGTATGGGTGTATTTTATGTATGCGTGTGCGTTAGGTGATAATTGATATGGCATAGCGACTAGTCCCTAATAAGTCTGTGGCATAGTGATATTTTCGAGTAACACCTTCCTACGAATATTTGAAGCTCGCACGAATATTTGAAGCTTGACGAAATTTGAAAGAGATTTCAACATTTTCGTCAGATAAAGGACATTATTAGAGTGTGTGCATTGTTGTTTCTTGTGCTTTGACAATTTTGAAAATATATTTTGTGGTTGTAATTTTTAATGATGAGTGAAAGCGAGGACGAAGGAAAGGCTGGTGTTTCAACACCAAAGAAGAAACGCGTTGAAAGAGATGTAATTGTAAATTTTTGTAATTGTATGTATCTAATATTTGTAATTGTAAATATTTTTAATATATGCAATTTTGATAAAAAAACGAATGCAATTTTGTTTTAATTCAATACAGAATCGGCAATAAACGACGCGTAGTATAATTTTAGACAAGTAGTATATTTTTCCATAGACAATAATTAGTAGTATGTTCCATAGACAATAATTTTCTGAGGGCCTGAATCCAACCCTGGGCTGCAATATCAGCAACTATAGCATTAGCATACTCACATATAATAGAAGTCCCTATTTAGCATAGATGTATTATACTACCGTTAGATTGGCAATGCGAAAGAGAAAGAACATAGATACCGGTATGTTAGAGCGCGATAGACAGGCGAGACCACTCACGTACACGCTATCGGCCTGTATCGGCCCAACGTCAGTGTGAACGAAACAAATCCCGCTTAATTTTCCAAAATCTCGCGTTTAAAGGTGTAATTTGGTGTTTTATAGACGTAATCAATTATGGTTACTTGTGCAGTACCTGGATGTAACTCATCAAAGAAAGAAAATCCACAGAAATATTCATTGCACATGTAAGTACGATTGAAAGATTTGGTTATCTAAATGAAATATTTTGGAACTCTATACATGAAAATTATCCTGAAATGGATGGATAGTAATATTGCATTTTGTAATATTAATGCTCGGAATGCGTAGGAATTGAATATTTAATACGTGAATTGCTAGTATTTCTAACCTCAAATGTATAGTGAGAGCGCTAATATCGATGTCCACATATCGATATGTAACTTGGCTGACAACGGCATGCCGTACATGCGGCCTTATTAGAAGAGATCGTAACAAGTAGACAGCAAAAATACTATATAATGTAAAAATGTTAATGGTAGTGAGATATATACGATGGTTTATAAAAAAATGAGAATATTAAAAATCCTACACGGACAAAAATTAATATTAAAAAATTACAAAAAAATAGCCTACCCTGAATAGTCAGTATCGCGATATCACCAACGCTGAAATCTTTTATTTCATGCGAGTTTTTGCATCCATATTTCGAGTAAACAAAAATATTTTATAGGTTACATTTATTTCCGTACGAATTGGTACAATAAAGATTTTTTTAATATTGGCATTTATGTTTTCAAATGGCATGCCAATATCTTACGAAAATATAAATCTATTTTAGTATATTCTATTTGTAATTAAAGATTGCGCTACACACAACAAGGGACCGAATTATTTTTTTGTGCTTTACATTCTTCAAATGTTGTCCCGAAAATGCACCTAAAATGCACCGAACTTTACGTTTCTTGTCTATATTCCACAAAGTTTAAGTAAATATACTCTACTTATTCCGATCTCTGCTTGATAGAAATTTTAACAAATTTCTGTTTTTAGGGTTCTGGAGTCAAATAGCATTCTTATAAATATCCTTACAATATAATTTCGAAATGTTTCAGATTTCCTGTAAATTATGATATTCGACAGAAATGGCTAAAAATGACAAATAGGGAAAATTGGGTTCCAAATAAACATTCAACTTTATGCAGCAGACACTTTGAACAAAAATGTTTTGCCAATAGAGGCTCTCAAAGAGTAAAGCTGCGGTCTGGTTCAATACCCACATTGTTCATGCCCGTAAGTTATTTCCTAATTATTCATTTTATTATCTGTACGGTCTGCTCAATGATCAATGGTAACACCTGCACTAGTTATATGATCGCCACTACTACGGAATTGAGGAAACTCAACGTCAATGTGTTTTTATTGATATGCATATTATGTTTATGCATGTCCAACAGTCTGTGTATTCGCTACCAGCGTTAACCTTATTCATTAATTAAAATTCATTATTCTGATATACTTTCATTTTAATCATATTGTGTAACACAGATACACCTACACTTTCTAATAATATAAAGCGGTAAAGTTTGTTTGTTGGTATAGGGTAATCTCGGATGTTATACGTCCGATTTTTAAAATTGTTTAACCGATTTAAAGTTACGCTATTCCCGAATGAGTATATTTTATGTAAATACCATGAGGATGAGACCGCAATCAAATCCACTTATGTATACAATAATAATATTTCTTTGCAGGTTGAATTGAAACCAACAGGCAAAGTGTCATCATATGTCTACAGAGATATATCTCCGGTTGCCAATACCTCTACAGCAAACGTTGTTGATCTGGAAAATACCCCGAGGAAGAAAAAGTTGAAGAAAACAATTGACATTCTCAGGAGACGGTTAGACATTAAACAAAAAAAACTGAAAAATGTAAGGGCACAAAAAAAACGGGCATGTGAAAAAGTCATAAAATTGTCTCAAGTGATAAAAAACTTAGAAAGTCTTCCATCGCTTCAAAATGACGTTGGTGCTGTAATGACGTCTTGTTCAAACGATTTGTTGCAGCACCTCATTGAGAGGGTATCAACAAAACAGCAACATAAAAAAAATAAAGCAAAGTATGATGACCAACTGAAGACATTTGCCCTTACTTTACATTTTTATAGCCCTAGGGCCTACAATTATATGCGAAAAAAAATTGGCTTGTGCCTACCACATCCCCGAACACTAAGAGGCTGGTATCAAAGTTTAAACTGTAAACCAGGCATAACGAAGGAGGCCATTGATACTATAAAACTTGTAGCCCAAGAAAAGGAAGATTTGGTTATCGCCCTTATGTTCGACGAAATGTCCATTCGCGAGCATATTGAATTTGACGGTCGTAATCATCATGGATATGTTGACGTAGGAAATCATATTCATGGAGATTACGTAGACAAAGCCAAAGAGGCGTTGGTAGTAATGGCAGTGGCAATAAATTCTTTTTGAAAAATTCCAATTGCCTATTTTTTTGGAAGAGGTTTTACTGCCACACAAAAAGCAACTCTACTTAAACAGTGTATTGATGCCTTGTCAGATGTTGTGAAGATTGCCTCTATTACTTTTGATGGCATAGCATCTAATATAAATATGGCAAAAATGTTAGGTGCCAGTTTGGACAAAGCTCCATATAGGCCGTACTTTTTCTACAGAGAAAAGAAATATTATATAATATTAGATGAATGCAATTTTGTATAATATAGAAAAAAGAAATATTATATAATATAGAAAAACGAATGCAATTTTGTTTTAATTCAATACAGAATCGGCAATAAACGACGCGTAGTATAATTTTAGACAAGTAGTATATTTTTCCATAGACAATAATTAGTAGTATGTTCCATAGACAATAATTTTCTGAGGGCCTGAATCCAACCCTGGGCTGCAATATCAGCAACTATAGCATTAGCATACTCACATATAATAGAAGTCCCTATTTAGCATAGATGTATTATACTACCGTTAGATTGGCAATGCGAAAGAGAAAGAACATAGATACCGGTATGTTAGAGCGCGATAGACAGGCGAGACCACTCACGTACACGCTATCGGCCTGTATCGGCCCAACGTCAGTGTGAACGAAACAAATCCCGCTTAATTTTCCAAAATCTCGCGTTTAAAGGTGTAATTTGGTGTTTTATAGACGTAATCAATTATGGTTACTTGTGCAGTACCTGGATGTAACTCATCAAAGAAAGAAAATCCACAGAAATATTCATTGCACATGTAAGTACGATTGAAAGATTTGGTTATCTAAATGAAATATTTTGGAACTCTATACATGAAAATTATCCTGAAATGGATGGATAGTAATATTGCATTTTGTAATATTAATGCTCGGAATGCGTAGGAATTGAATATTTAATACGTGAATTGCTAGTATTTCTAACCTCAAATGTATAGTGAGAGCGCTAATATCGATGTCCACATATCGATATGTAACTTGGCTGACAACGGCATGCCGTACATGCGGCCTTATTAGAAGAGATCGTAACAAGTAGACAGCAAAAATACTATATAATGTAAAAATGTTAATGGTAGTGAGATATATACGATGGTTTATAAAAAAATGAGAATATTAAAAATCCTACACGGACAAAAATTAATATTAAAAAATTACAAAAAAATAGCCTACCCTGAATAGTCAGTATCGCGATATCACCAACGCTGAAATCTTTTATTTCATGCGAGTTTTTGCATCCATATTTCGAGTAAACAAAAATATTTTATAGGTTACATTTATTTCCGTACGAATTGGTACAATAAAGATTTTTTTAATATTGGCATTTATGTTTTCAAATGGCATGCCAATATCTTACGAAAATATAAATCTATTTTAGTATATTCTATTTGTAATTAAAGATTGCGCTACACACAACAAGGGACCGAATTATTTTTTTGTGCTTTACATTCTTCAAATGTTGTCCCGAAAATGCACCTAAAATGCACCGAACTTTACGTTTCTTGTCTATATTCCACAAAGTTTAAGTAAATATACTCTACTTATTCCGATCTCTGCTTGATAGAAATTTTAACAAATTTCTGTTTTTAGGGTTCTGGAGTCAAATAGCATTCTTATAAATATCCTTACAATATAATTTCGAAATGTTTCAGATTTCCTGTAAATTATGATATTCGACAGAAATGGCTAAAAATGACAAATAGGGAAAATTGGGTTCCAAATAAACATTCAACTTTATGCAGCAGACACTTTGAACAAAAATGTTTTGCCAATAGAGGCTCTCAAAGAGTAAAGCTGCGGTCTGGTTCAATACCCACATTGTTCATGCCCGTAAGTTATTTCCTAATTATTCATTTTATTATCTGTACGGTCTGCTCAATGATCAATGGTAACACCTGCACTAGTTATATGATCGCCACTACTACGGAATTGAGGAAACTCAACGTCAATGTGTTTTTATTGATATGCATATTATGTTTATGCATGTCCAACAGTCTGTGTATTCGCTACCAGCGTTAACCTTATTCATTAATTAAAATTCATTATTCTGATATACTTTCATTTTAATCATATTGTGTAACACAGATACACCTACACTTTCTAATAATATAAAGCGGTAAAGTTTGTTTGTTGGTATAGGGTAATCTCGGATGTTATACGTCCGATTTTTAAAATTGTTTAACCGATTTAAAGTTACGCTATTCCCGAATGAGTATATTTTATGTAAATACCATGAGGATGAGACCGCAATCAAATCCACTTATGTATACAATAATAATATTTCTTTGCAGGTTGAATTGAAACCAACAGGCAAAGTGTCATCATATGTCTACAGAGATATATCTCCGGTTGCCAATACCTCTACAGCAAACGTTGTTGATCTGGAAAATACCCCGAGGAAGAAAAAGTTGAAGAAAACAATTGACATTCTCAGGAGACGGTTAGACATTAAACAAAAAAAACTGAAAAATGTAAGGGCACAAAAAAAACGGGCATGTGAAAAAGTCATAAAATTGTCTCAAGTGATAAAAAACTTAGAAAGTCTTCCATCGCTTCAAAATGACGTTGGTGCTGTAATGACGTCTTGTTCAAACGATTTGTTGCAGCACCTCATTGAGAGGGTATCAACAAAACAGCAACATAAAAAAAATAAAGCAAAGTATGATGACCAACTGAAGACATTTGCCCTTACTTTACATTTTTATAGCCCTAGGGCCTACAATTATATGCGAAAAAAAATTGGCTTGTGCCTACCACATCCCCGAACACTAAGAGGCTGGTATCAAAGTTTAAACTGTAAACCAGGCATAACGAAGGAGGCCATTGATACTATAAAACTTGTAGCCCAAGAAAAGGAAGATTTGGTTATCGCCCTTATGTTCGACGAAATGTCCATTCGCGAGCATATTGAATTTGACGGTCGTAATCATCATGGATATGTTGACGTAGGAAATCATATTCATGGAGATTACGTAGACAAAGCCAAAGAGGCGTTGGTAGTAATGGCAGTGGCAATAAATTCTTTTTGAAAAATTCCAATTGCCTATTTTTTTGGAAGAGGTTTTACTGCCACACAAAAAGCAACTCTACTTAAACAGTGTATTGATGCCTTGTCAGATGTTGTGAAGATTGCCTCTATTACTTTTGATGGCATAGCATCTAATATAAATATGGCAAAAATGTTAGGTGCCAGTTTGGACAAAGCTCCATATAGGCCGTACTTTTTCTACAGAGAAAAGAAATATTATATAATATTAGATGCGTGTCATTTATTAAAGTTGGTTAGAAACACTTTTGCTGAGTATCAAATTTTTCATCATAACAACGACATTATTAGTTACGAATACATTGAAAATCTCTACAAACTACAAAGTGATATCGGTTTGCATTTAGCAAACAAAATAACTGCTAAACATATACATTTTGTCAATCACAAAATGAACGTTCTTTTGGCCGCTCAATTGTTAAGCAACTCCGTTGCTAACAGTTTGGAATTCTGTAACGAGGAATTAAATTTGCCTTTTTTTGAAAACTGCCAAGCGACAGCAGAGTTCATAAAAAATATAAATAACGAATTCGATATTTTCAATTCACGAAATTTACTCAGGCATGACTTTAAAAGACCCTTGAGTACCAAAAATTTTGAAAACATTATAGCTGAATGTGACAGGGTAAATGAATATATGCTAAATTTAAAATTCAACGGGAAAGCGTTGATAGAGAGTCGAAGAAAACTTGGTTTCGTCGGTTTTCTAGCCAATTCAATAGCGTTAAAAGGGCTCTATGTCGACCTAATAGAGTCAGGAAGGTTGAAGTTCCTTCCGACTTACAAGCTCTCTCAAGATCATCTGGAAACTTTCTTCAGTGCAGTGCGCTCCGGAGGAGGATTTAATAATAACCCTACTGCTAGACAATTCACAGCAGCCTATAAACGTCTCATATGCCATGTTGAAGTACAAATCAGTGATAAAGCCAATTGTTTGCCTTTAGAGAAAATCAGTATTCTTAACGCACAAAGGCCACGTACCATAGACACAATTAATGCTACAACTGGCCTTAGTGTAATAATGATGAGACACGACGATGTATCTGTTGACCAAGTCCATTTAATCGATGAAGATTCTGACTTCATATCATATATGCCGTGGGTGCCCGAAGACATGGATAACGTAATAAAGTCCATTGTTGAATATATTTGTGGTTATGTGGTTAAAAAAATGGCGAAGAAAATCAAATGCGAACCCTGTGTGACCGTACTTTACGGTGACGTTAAAGAAGGTTCACTTATATAAACGAAGGACGTAGGTGGCCTCATTTATCCTTCGCAAGATGTTTATAATATAGGTGTTCAATCTGAACGAGTATTCCGTAAATGTGTTAAGGGAAAAAATATTAACGAATTCATGTTTCAAAAATTGGTAAACGATTGCCTTGTGTCCTGTAAATCTTTTTTTAATGTACTTGACAATCATATGTATGATTCGCCAGCATTATTTAATCATAAATACTTGCTAATAAAAGCAATAATTGAAACTTATTTTACAATTAGAATAAAGTATGAAGCAAAATTGCAAAATGCATCAAAGGAAAGTTTGCGACATTTTTATAATAAATTACTTCTGTTTGGCGGAAAATAAAAATCGAATACATTGTATCTGTAGTTTACATTGTATCTCCTCCAAGCAGATTGTGGTGTGTGGTGATAATATCCTAGAAAACCCAGGCAATAGCAATAAGCTAAGAGACTCTTTTACATCATGTGGCTTTACAATGGCATTTAATACTCCAACCAGGATTAATGGACTCAGTGCGACCTGCATCGATAACATATTTTATAGAATGGCAAATTTTTGCTCTATTGATAATGTAATTATACCCTGCTCAGATGATCCACTTAGATTCAAATTTGACGAACCCAAATAGATCACCCAGCTTATAGAAAGCATGTGTGGAAAAGACAATTCGGCTTAATGACTGATATTCATATAATAACTCAGACAATAACTGCGTATCATGCCTGTTTCCATTCTAAAATGACTTATGGTATACTGATATGGGGGAATGCTACAGACAGTTCTAGGGTTTTCATTCTACAGAAAAGTGCACTGAGAGCAATTGCAGGAGTATCCCGTGACACGCACTGCGAACCATATTTTCTTAAGTGCAAAATACTGACTTTTACGTCTGAATATATTTTACAATGTCTACTATATGCTAAATCAAATATTAACGAACAAGAGGTAAACGGGAATATGTACTCCCACAATACAAGCAGACGTGATGACGTTATCCTGCCTAAAGTACGCCTTACGCAGACCCAAAAGTCCTTTGGATATTTTAGCTATAAGCTGTTTAACCAGCTACCACTCTCCACAAGAAAGATGGAAACAAAGGCGTTTAAAAGATATATTAAACAAAAGCTGCGATCCACACATGCTTTCTATAAGCTGGGTGATTTTTTTGGGCATGCAAATTCTTTCAAATGGGAGTAACATTAATATGTAACTTTCAGGTACCTTTTAACTTAACTTAACTTAACTTAACTTAACTTAACTTAACTTTCAGATACCTTTTGTAACTTTCAGGTACATTTTAGTTCTTATTGTTTAATTATAATATTATGAATTTAATATTTAATATGTAGATTACAATGTGTAATGTAACATACCTGATCATATATACGTTGTTTTTTCCAATTTTGTTTTGATACTTCCTATTGTGTGATTATTTTTTATATAAAGTGCTTGATGACTATTATTATTCTTATAATAATTATCTATTTTATATGTATACTCATGTACATGGATTCAGCTCTATTTTTTAAGCTATTGCATAGCTTTTATCGCGGGCCTAGGCCAGCGCGGCGACCGAATGAAGAAATTTCTTAACGAAAATTAATGATTTTAAACTGATAATTACGTCTAAACGAGTACTGTTTACGATTCGAAAAAAATATATGGTAAACAAGAACCTTTTCCTAATATTCTTAGCTTTGAATATTTTAGATTTTGTTTATGTTACATAGTGTAATTAATTTGTGAAATACGGTCTAACCGAACACAAAAACGACTACTACGCAAATACTATCTGGCATATTATTATGAAACCTGCACCATTTTAAAGATAATTTATTTATTTATCTTTTTTCTACGAGTTTTTTCGAATAATCCGGTTTTTTTGCTTTATCTAATAAAAAATTCGTGCGCGGCGCTCTATAGGAAGACGTTATTCCGAATCATTTGCTACCGCAGCCGCAAATGATTCGGAATAATTTCAACGTTTGCCGATAGAGCGCAGTTATCTGATATCAGAAAAAAAATAAGTAAAATAAATAAATAATTAAAATTGCATAAGTTGTTAAAAATGCTATGCAATAGCTTTACCGCGGCAGTCCCCGAGTGCCACAGGTATTTATTTTTTTTATTTTATTTGTCTGCCGTGTAAAGCCGACTTGAGTCAACGCTATTGTCGAATTAATATTTATGCTTTAATAGTTTTATATCTACATATAAACTGACGAATTCTATTATGCGATAATTAGCTTTAATTAATAATTCATGATTTTATTGTATATTCTGAATGAATAAATTGAATACTGAATACTGAATTATTATTTCTTCTTAGTTATTGACACTTGTACACACACGTTAAATCGGGAAACAAGATACCAGCCAATTTTTATCGATAATCTCAGTTTAGGCAGTGATTGCACAGCACTATTTTTGTCGCCCACACGCACACACGCACATTACACGCACACCAGTGTATTTTTATTTTAGTCTCGCCTCACTGACTCTATTGCCAATCTAACGGTAGTATAATACATCTATGCTATTTAGTCTGTGCTTAATAGGGACTTAGCATACTATAGTCCGGCCATCACTGCAACACTTGGAATGTGCAAGATGTGGCTGGAAGATGTTGGAATGTGCAAGATGTGGCTGGAAAATATTTAGCCCGGCCAGTCTCGGCAATAGTTCTGCAAAAGTATAGCCCATCATTTTGACTCGTAAACGGGCTACACAATCGGGCAACAATGGCCAACGAAAGCATACACCGGTCCGTAGGTACGTGTCCTAGCGGCTTATACCTATTGTTTTAAATGAAAATAAAAAACGACAAAAAAGACGACAACGTGGATTCGACCTGACTTTAATAATTTAATTAATTTAATTTTTATTTAATTTATTTATAGTATTACACAAGTTCGTTTGTACAGTTTACCATATCATGTTGTATATATATATGAGACGTTAGCAAAAAACTGATTCTCGAGGAGATATAGTAATGAATAAAAGTCGCCAGGGCCTGTTCTAAGGCAGACTTTATAAAATATTGTTTAAATGTATCTAATCAAATTACTAAATAATTATTATATAAAAAAAAATGAAATTAAAATTAAAACAATTAAAATTTGTAGAAATTCTATTACTTTGATAATAATTATTAAAGTGTAGAGTAAAAGTAAAAATGTTTGAAAGTAAAAATATATGTCTAAAATTGAAGAATAATGTGAAAAATTAATATACAAAAAATTAATATACAATATTCAACATTCCATTGATGTTTTCCCTGCCTTCTTTAATAAGCCACCTAGAAACCGATTTTTTAAATTTGTTTTTGGTTTCAATGCGTTTAACGACATCAGGCAGGTAGTTGTACATTCTCGGTGCTATGAAGTTGAAATGTCTCTGTCCGAAAGTCGTACGGGTTCTTGGCACTATCATATCGTCATTCTTTGCAGCTCTGGTGAGTCTCACTTGCGTGTATCAAGGCTATCTTAATGTACAACAGTCTTGGGTCCAAAATATTACTATCTTTATATAACTGGTTCGTAGGATATCGATACGGTTTACGCTCGATAATTTTTAGTATACACTTATGCGCTACTTCAAGAGGCTGGAGGATAGTTGATGCACAACCACCCCACCCGCGTGTATACGCGGGTGGGGTGGTTGTAATAAGCGTGATACTTTAGATATTCGATGATATGAATTACCAATTGAAAGATCTTCTCCATGAATTCACTATTAATGGATAAGCTCACAATACAATTATCTATTAATGATGTATATAAACATTTAAATACACTAATAAATAATATAAATAATTTCTCGCAATATTCACTTAGTCATTATGGCATGTAAGATGTAATTACTCTACAGGGTGAGTTTAAAATTTTTGGCACCTTGAATCAGTAGGTACAAGCAAATAAACAGCTTTTAATTTAAAAAAAAAATAAAAATAAAACATTAAAAAAAAATATATTTTGATAAATTTGAAAAATATGACTGATAAATTAAAAAAATACAAGTATTGAAAGCGCTGCACCATCTAGTAATAGGTAATATATTGCGAATAAAGAATATTTGCTATATTTTACCTACCGCTAGATGGCACAACGCATTAAAATTAAAAATTCACCTGTATATATTTATAATGAAGCGACATTATTTTATTTATTTATTTATTAATTTACAATAACTTCATATAATATGTCATATAAACACCATTTACATAATATGGTTGAGTTGGGAGAGATTGAGCACATCCTATGGTGAAAATGTTTATCCGCATTCCTAACTAGGTCAGAGACCCGTATCTAGGGATGCTGATTTTTGTTTAATTGTATCGACGAGCTGACTCTTTTGATATTCTGAACTTAAGTTGTATTGCATGATACATAAGAATATATACATATATACATACGCATACATACACACATACATAAATATATATATATATACATACCTACACATATATATACATAGCAAATAATACACGAGATTTGATATTAGTTAGTAATATATAATTTAATAAAACAACTTAAATTATTAGCGAGAGCAATTGAGACTCCGCATACATTGGACCCCTTTCAAGCAGGTACTTCTTTATAAGTATTTTGAATGAATTTAAGTTGTTTGCATTCTTATAACTCTCATTTAAATTATTATAAAATCTCGGCGCAAGGAAGTAAAAATGCCTTTGGGCAAATGAGGACTTTACAATCGGAATATTATAATTCGACCCAGTAGTTTGCCTTGTGTTTTTAGTTTGTTGGCTTCTTGTCTGCTGATCCTTGATTCTGTGAAACTCAATTAGTAATTGTTTTATGAATAGTTGCCTCACATCAAGTACTCCATATTCTGTAAAGAGTTTCGCTGATCATAAATCGGCGTATTCATTTAGGAGCATTGCCTCGTACATATTGTGGAACACATTCCCAAGAACTATAGCGGGATATCTATCGGAGAATATTCGAAATATTGTTTCCTATATTAATACGACGTCTTGCTGTAGATTTAATTACCAAATTATATTTCTCTACCTTTGAAAATTGCTGAGAAATAGAAAAAAAACAGTTTTTATTACTTTATTTTGAGTAGAAATACTAAGTGCGAAAATGGTAAGACTAAAAAATACCCACATTATATTACCAATTTTTGGAAATCTACAAATTTGTAATACAAATTTACTTAATGTATTACAAAAAATATGAACAACTACATTTCTAGAATGGTTTTCATCTTGATTTGCACTCTGACAAAATTATCGATCAGTTTTGAGACATCCATTTTTTTCATAGCAGAGTTGGATGGAGTCGATCGTAGACAGAAGTTCCATTTTTGGCTCCGTACTAAGGGAGGGCTCCGTTGCGCTGCACCGGCTTAGTTACGCCACTGATGTCATCCTACAACGCAGCGCCAGCTACTGACTGGCGTTCACACATGGTCAGTACTACTGGCGCATGTGGTGGGGGGAGGGGGGGTATTAAAGTCAGCACTGACTTGAAATCAATTTACATGATGTCAGTACCGGGTTATCGCTCATTTGTTTTGAGTTTGATGTCTGTCTCTGACCCAATGTAACTCAGCTTTACTTTCAAGAAACGGGGGTCCAGGGTGCGGCACCGGTTTGGATGCGACCGCATGAGCATCGCGCACTGCATCACCACCATAGCTATGCTAGAATAGACAGAGGCAGTACAAAGATGGACTGTGAGAGAATGTGGTAGCGGAATAGAAAGAAATAGCTGGGGCCTCCTCTATCCTTGTCTTGTAAGCTAGATTTTTTACTTACCTATTATAATATACTACTACTATTTCTTTATGTCTATTTTATGAATCAATCTTCAAACAGCCCCACTAGTTGGGACGCCATATGTAGAGTTAATTTTTACTACTACTTCTCACTTCTATTTCTATCTGTGAGTTATGATTTTATAATCTATTTCTCGATATGTTATGTTACGATGCTTTCAATGTCTATTGGCCCACCACATTGGGACGGCATATGTCAGAGAAGATTTTACTATATCTATTTCAATATGTTACCACCATACAACGACAGTGATAATATTACCTTCAAGAGGATAGGCTTCCAATACCTTGCCTAATAATTTCCCTCCTTGTATTTACTTCCTCAATGAAACAAATCTTCTCCAATTAATAATCCATATATTAAACCAAAATGCATATTTAAACAATTAAAATTATAACTTTTTCTATTTTACTTTAAGTATTATTATTGTGAATTATATTTATAATAATGAGCGCCTAATTCACCACAAAATATTTACAATTTATTCTTTGAGTTATTTTCGATCGATTATTTGTCGATGACAACAATGGCTGCGTTCAGTCGATTGTTAATAAAATAATATTAATATTGATAATGCATGAGTTTAAATCTCCGCCGTGAAATTCGACAATTAGATTCTAATCCCTTATTTATTTAAATGTGTTCAATGTCAATTTATATTGAAACATGAATCGTAATGTTTACATACAACAATAAAATTACTTATAAACTAACACACTGTTAACTAGTCGATGGCGTTCCAGTGATATAATGAATTTAAATGACCGCAGTCGCTAATGCCCGATATAAACTACGACCTGGTTACCATTCAGTCCACTGAATGTCCATATGGTTTTCGTTCTATTATTTCTATTAATACTATTCCCTCCCCGCTATCCTTGAAACCCCATCGATCAGTCAAAACAAAAAAACCTTAATATAATCTACAATTTTCCTTATCTTTAATCTTATTCTAACATTCAGTATAATTCGAATGTTTCCTTAACTAGTTTCCAAATTAAAAGCACATTATATAATGGCTGGTGTCTGAATCAACGGAGTTAGCAAAGGCTAACTCTCTTCCAAATTAAATAATAGTCTGACTAGAGGTTTACCTCGTAGAACTATCAACGACTATTCATACCAATCGATGTTAAATGCCTCATTTTTAGTTAACGTGCAAATATGTAGAAATCACGCATTTACGTTACTACTACTTATCATTTCTAATAATTTCCAACAAACCCCCCAAAACTCTAATATTTATAACCCCAAAAAATATACAACAATGACAATATTTGTTTGCTAGCTTCGGCCCAAATAATTAAATAACGCCAGCTTCGGCAAAATAAACTTACATATTTTTAGTACATCTTTGCCGACAATGACTCTCGGCTATAATTCCCGTATTTACAGCTGCATTCACATTATGCACTTATAACTAATGTCAATTTCTTCGATGCGTGTCGCCTTTCTAGAAATCTGCCATCACCAAGAAGAATGTCTCTTTAGAAACCTCAACCGCTTCGCTATCGTACTGCAATTTTCAAGCCGTTACTGCATTCTCATCAATGTTTTTCCCTTATTTCGATGCTAATTTATACACCTCCGAAGGACGTTCGCAATGTTGTGATCTCAATCTGACGTTTCAGTTTGATTCGTTCGCCATCTTGGATATAATTTTCGTATTGCCCCCGACGAAATCTCGTACTTCTATTTTATATGAAATGTTGGATTTTTTTACATGCCAACCCGCGTAGCTCTCTCGATTCACATTTTTAGCACTGGATTTCTATTATTTGATCGTTTTTTAGTGTCCTTGTAAAAAGCGCATCAATGGCGATTGCGATAGAGCGTTTCTGTGATATTCGATCTGTACACTTTATACGAATTTAAATGAACTGGGCACTAAAATGCTTCACAGCATCTCAGTGCCCTTATTTTAAAACTGTTTATTCTTACATCTGAGCACCAAAATATACTTTTCTTTCCCAAACTTTCGCAGCTTTAGAGCGTGCAACTAAAATTTCTTAATGGATGCCGGAAGCAACACGTCCATCCCTTTTATAACACCCTTATCGATATGACCTTTTTTTGATAATTTAACCCACAACTATTGACTAATCAATCACAAAACGATCTGATTTATCTATTTTTTTGTTAAATAACGCTCTGCCACATTGGTAACAAGTGAATTTCTTAACGATAATTCGTGCTTCTAATTCTATATATGATTTTAAGTATTTATTTTACGTATTATGAGAAATTGATGTTTCATATTCGGCGGGAAATCTTCATATTTTGACTTCACCTTGCCGCCTTTCTTGCGCGTCGTTTCCGCTTTCACATTTGAAAGCGAAATAATATAACTATTTTATTTCAATTTTATTTATTGATAGTATTTTTATCTAGTAATTCCTCTATTTTAATTAAGTGTTTCTAAATTTCCTCATTTTAACTATTAAATTTTATTTTGACTGGCAATTATTTGGTGAAAAATTCTTTGGACATCATCGATTCGGCTTTCTTCCATCGATGTCGATTATGTTTTCCAATTTCTCTTAATAATAAATTAAATGTTCTTCAAATGACTTTATCAATATTGCTATTAATTCTCCCATAATTCCTACTATTTAATGAACCCCTTTTTATATTTCTTTGAAAAACCAATCGGTCGACTTTTTTAAGACCATAAACATGCTTCTATTGTCTATTTGTCAATTATTGATATTTACGTCGATTTTTCGTAAAAATCTCAAAATATGCTAATTTCTTGCCAAATATTCCTGATTGTCTATATTTAAACCCCTAATAATGTCCTTAACTCTCAAAAACTACTCAAACCCTTTTATTTATGTGACTCTGGCACTGCGCTCTATAGTTTAGCAACGGCCCTTCTTTCATCTGTCATTTTTTAGTTCCTAATTAAATCACTAGATGTCACTATGATCTTTTTCAAGTACAATTTAATTTTAAATTCGATTAATCTATTTTCGGTTAGCTTAGAGCTGCTAAGCGATCATGTGATGATTTTCAGATCATTACAGTCTCTTATATGCAATTATCATTGTTTAACCGGTCAGAAGCCAGCCTTCACGCGTAAAAAACTGTGCCGCAACGTTTTGGTTGATTTAGTAGATAAATACTAATAACATCGTTTTACAATGAATTCCCTCTTGTTACCTAATCATTAATCTTTGTATTTGAATTTGAATCTTGTTAATCATGGATATTACATATTTAAATAAAATACAAACGGAGCTGCCATGGAATTCACCGACCAAAAATCGGGCCCATCATATATAAGTATTACACTTCTGGGAGGTGAAGGGTGGATTCCGGACTTACGACCGGCGGTGGTAGGTTTAGGACAGCTGTCTTGCCACATGTGAGCGTTCACCTTACCACCCATTCACTCCCCCTTCGAAGCCATAGAATTTGAGAAGCCGTTCCGGGTGACGGCATTTGCGAGGTCATGGTATTTATTTAATTTGTACTCGTGGTCTTTTGGGATATTTGATTCCCATGGAACAGTTAACTCTACGATAAGAACCATCTTCCGAGATAGAGAGTAAAGAGTTATATCTGGACGCAGGGCTGTGCATCCGAGACTTTCAGGGAATTTATACTGCTTAGAGACCGAATCGACCTCCATAATCCAATCTGAAGCTTTCTCGATTATTGAGAAAGGTTTTGCAGTGGGGGCCATATATGGGGGCCAGCCGAAAAGGCTACCCGCGGATCTGTCAAACGACCCAAAATACCTATAGGCATTGTTGACGCCCGACTGGTTAATTGAGTATAATAATGTATATCTATACTAATATTATAAAGAGGTAAAGTTGGTGAGTTTGTGAGGTTGTAGGGAGTAATCTCTGGATCTACTGAACCGATTTTGAAAATTCTTTTACCAATAGAAAGTCACGTTATTTGTGTGTGTCATAGGCTATATATTAATCCGAAAAATGAAAAGACTTTTTCATGGTAGTCGGATTTGCAAAGTAAGTCGGAGAAAAGACGGTCGAATGAAAACGTTTCTTACGAACGCTGCCTTAACTATGAGAGATATATGATTGAGTACAACTGAGAGAAAAGTTGTAGAACTTGATAATGCCTACAAAAAAGTCAATGACAGCATATGTCTAACTTTTATATTTAGGTCACAAAAAGTAGTTTTCTATATTAAAAAAATAATTTAAATCGTTAGGTCATGTTTATTGGTCATATTATCAAGAATTATGAATTCTTATCAAAATAAGTAAATTTATCGTCTCAAGTGTTTAAAACAAAAGACTTTCCCTTTTACTGCATAAATGGTTAAAGAGATAATACGACATAGGTATGGAACCGCGACCGTATCTCGGGTTGGAACTCCTGAAAGACAATATATTTTGGTACCAAATAATAACATTACATCTAATGTAGTATACAGAGAAGTTTTGAACAATTAAAATAAACATAATTTATTCAACCATAATCATTTCCTTTACTCATTTGAAACCCGGTAATATAGCCAAATTGGCATGCAAATACATACATACATATGCAGTAAAAATATAACCCTTCTTTTGGCAGTCAGGAAATAAATCATAGCACTCAGTACTAACCGAATCACACTCATAATTTCATCATAAGTAAAAATGTTTACCGCCCAACGAAGTAGGTACGGGTCAGCTAGTTTATGATATAATTACGTGTGTTGCCACGCATGCGCGACTAAACAAGGATATAGGGGGTCCATATGCAGTTTTCTCTTTCTATTCCTCTATTGATTTCACACGCTGGACACGTGAAGCGTCTATTCTAGTAAGTGCTTGATCACCAGCTGCCTAATAAAAACAAAAACAATTAATTTTACAGGCAAGTTTTTAATCAGTTAAAATACGGTCGAAACGTAAAAATTAGGCGGCGACACTAAATATTTATACATTATATTTATTACCGTTGAGTATACAAAGAAAAACCACGAGATTACTGATCCTTAAATAGAAACTTAAGCCTATCCTAATGACTGCACGGTTAGAACAAAGTCATGAATAAGTTTTTTTTTTTCAACAATAATAATATAATTAAAATTAACTCTTCTACTAATAGTATCACAACAAAGGCCTCTAATTACTTTCTAAGCATTTTTTTCTTCAATAATTAAGCGTTGCATTCTTATATTTATATATGTGACAATAAATGCTCGTTTGTAAAATTAATAAGAAAAAGCAAAAGCGCGGAAGTATATTATTATATATATATATAAATATATCTCGGTAGGTAAACAAAAATCTTAATACGAAATATTTACAAATAAGTAAATTACATCTTGATTTAAATGTATAAATTAATCATACGGCTACTATTCTCTACGGATTTATATACCTATAGACAATTTATTATAATTTATAAAGATCAAATCTCGATAAAATAGTTCATTCTGTTTTCCTCCTTTTAATATTATTTTTACTCTTGTTTTACAAATACACTGTTTTGCTCAGGCTTCTTGCGTCTGTTCCCTTTTATCTGAAATAAAAACAAAAACATATCAATAATTAAATAAATAACAAAATTACAGGCGTCCTAAGTCCATTTGATATTGGAGTTTAGGTGAATGGACCTCGCTTTCAGAACAATATAGACAAATAGAAAGGCATGGAGCTTTATGGCCGTTACCCTACAAAGTTCTAAATGCTTCCTTCCTATATATTAAGAACTTAGTCCATACTGGGGAATAGTAAGAGGGTATTAACCCGTTGGACGCCGACAGTGCGTTTGGGCATTTTGTGTCGTTTGTCAGATCCGGGCGTAACCGTTTCGGCTGGCCCCCACATTTATTATATAAATATGTAATATACATGACTAACAAGATTAATTACTAGGTAACAAGAGAGAATTCATGAAAAAACGATATTGTTAGTATTTATTTACAAAATCGACCAAAAAGTTGCGGTGCAGTTTTTGACGCGTGAATCTGTCAAACAACGCAAAGTGCCTATAGGTATTGTTGGCGTCTGACAGCTTAAGCCCAACTTAATGATTTCTTAGACAGTAAGAAATTATTGAATCCCCTTTAATCTCGTTACCGCCCTGAACAGCACTACCACCGTCCCAGTCAAAGTTACCAACGACAATAAATTACCAACAACGAAATTACCAAAGTTACCAACGACAATGAAATCTCACACTGATTGATTTCAGTAGCGCATTTAATACTGTCGACATTGAACTTCTCCTTGAGTGACTTCGCTCGCTCAATATCTCTAGACTGGTGAGGTGGTTTGGCTCCTACTTGTGCGGACACTAGCAGTGTGTTAAATCGTCTGAGTGCTAATCACTCGCTCGAGCTCACGCCTGGTGTCCCACAAGGATGTGTCTTATCCCCTCTGCTCTTCTCTATCTTCTTTAACCCAAGGGCTTAACTAAGTCTTATCAATTATATACTGATTACCTACAAATTTATCTCCATGTCAGACTTGGCAATCTGCCTTCTACTGTGACGATTAGGGCTATAAAGGCTGGCATAAAAACATGGCATAATCATAAATCCGGCCAAATTGCAAGCTAATTGTGATTGGTGGCCAGAAAATGATGTGTAATATCAAAACATCATTACCACCCCTCCAAATAAGCGATAATATTATTGAGTATTATAAAACTGTGAAGAATCTTGGGATAGTCATAGACGAATTTCTTTTATGGCAGGCACACACCAACCAAATTATCAACCATTGTATTTTCAATTGGTTCTTTTTCTTTACCGCTGTTAGTGTAAATTTGGTACAATAAAGAAGAATGTAAATTTATGCTACAATTTTGTAATTTTGGTACAATGTAAATTCGGTATAACATTTTCCATTCATTCTTTGTTACTGGCTACATTTCAGTAATGTTTTTGATGGGACTCGAGGGTTTAACAGGTAAAATTAGGAGATCATATTCATAAGATATTAAAAAATATGACTAATTGTGGAAGAAAGGTCTACTTAATTAGATGTTTCATTAAAACCGCTAAAGAAAAAGCAATATAAAATTGGATTTTGTAAAACAGATTGATATCAAAAACATTGAACTTTAATATCTCGATTTGTATTTGGAAATCGATATTGGAGAATTGGTGGGCATTTATTTTAAAATTGTACATTTAGCTACTCAGGAGTTATAAATTTATAACTCAATATCTACTAAACCAATATTGATCGCATATAGCCAGCCCAGGAACATTATCAATAGAAACAACTCTCGATCAATTATCACTGTTGCATATTTATAGTTTTATCTCGTTATCTATTAGGACTATATTTTTTATAGATTAACCTAAAGTCAGGCCATTAACCCGCTCAGCACGTAACATCCCATTGGGGACATTTATGTCGGCCGCCTAAAGCCCGTAATGTCCGCTACCGGACAAAGCGCTCGCCGCTGCGAAAAATGCAATTTACGATTCGAAACGTCGTACTATATGCTTTCTGACGGCGCAACGATATGGCCAAAATATCTTTAATTCAAGATTTCTGTGTGGCAATATCGAACGGCGATTTAAAAAGTGAGCATAGACGTCAAAACGGCAGTGTCCATCGGCCACCGCCGCGGCCGCGTATAGTTCCGCGAAATGGTTGATAAAAACAGTGTTTTGTGCAGTGTTTTGTGCCATTTACTGGAGAACAGTGAGTAATTTGCATTTTTAAGTAGTTTAGGCATGAGAATTAGTCAATTGAGATAGTCCATTTGCTGTTTTTCACGAATTTTTAAAGAAAACACTTCGGCGACAACAAACGGCTCGCGAAAAAATGGTTGTTATTATTTTGTAATGTTTATGAAATATCCCGATATATTGCGAAATATGACGTAATGTCGCTTTAATTTACTAACAAAATAAGTATTGCTTCATTTACATCCTAAGTTATCACATAATTAGGCGTATTTTGAAAATTATATCTTGTTTTGTAAAATGAATCGCGCAAAGAAATTTGTTTTGATAATTACTATGAGAGAATAAAGTGCGATTTTCCATAGTTTTTCGATGAAATGTGACTCTTTGGAGTATAGTAATTAGTTATTAGACATATAATGAGTCTATGATAAGACAATATAATTGAAAAAATCTAACGAATTTTATATTATGAGCATTCAAAGTTTATTATTGAGTTCGGACGCGGAAACTCTCAAAACTTTAGATTTTTCTATAATATCAGACAAAGCTCAAAGTTCTGGTGTGATTTCTAAGAAGTGTGATGTAGTAATAAAGTTATTTTGAAAGAATTTCATATAAAAAAAATACCATAAGTAGTCACAAATTAAAAATTAAAAAAATTTTTTTTACGAGAATACATAAAATTTTTCTTGGCTGAATAAATAAACATTTTTGTATGCAAATAAGTAAAAAAAAATTATCGTTTTGGTAAAGCATTTAATAAAGAACATAACTGTATTTACAATTTTTGCATATTTTACGTATTTTGTGACAAAAAAATCGAAATGATTTTATAGGCGAGTTTTTTCAGTTTGCCAATTTTGTAATATTTATTCATTATTATCTTAATTGTTTTACGAGATAAGGTTATAATGTTTTATATGTCAAATTTCAATGCGATCATTTTTCTCTTTATCTTTTTGAAATCCGTTTAGTGGTTTATAAGTAAGATCGTTTTGCTCAAGGCCGTTGACTCGCGTCGATTTTTTGCCCGAATATGTCGCGCGCAAAAGTGATAGGTGAGTTTTTACTTCGCGACAGGAGGGGTTGAGAGTAGACAATAATTCGACATGGGGGGGGGGGGAATATTTTGATGTGGCAACACTTACCCTTGTTTCAAGACAGATTTCGTCCCCTTAGTTCAGTTCGTGAAGTTGCGTTCATTTTGTCATTAATTCTCGTTATTCATATTCTTTTGCATTAAAAATTAACAAAACTATTCAAAGCGGAGCTATAGAAGTCGTTTTCAATGTCTTCTGTGTACATTTTGAGGTTATGTTTTGTTTAACATTCCGTATAGTTTAACCATAAATTGCTGGTACCTACCTGTCTCAATTGAAGTCAGACGCGACTAACGTTTTCTCTTTTTATTACAAGCTTTTATTTACCTTGCCATGTTTGTTTAGGTCGAATCTTGCAAGCAGAATTAGAACCACTTCCTCTTACCCTATGAAGTTGAAATTTTACATGTTGGTTCAGTTCTGATGACAATATATTTTATGGTAAGCATGACCTGATTCTGCACCCAGTGTTGGCTCCCGATGAGAGGACTCCTCAACGGTCAACAGCACAGAAACGAATTTTTTTATACGCATTCAATTATGATAGCCCATTCTAAGTTTCATCATAACATGACTGCTGAGCCCAGGGTTGGCTCCCGATGAGAGGATTCCTCAACGGTCAACAGCACAAACACGAAATTTTGTATACGCATTCAATTATGATAAACCATTCTAAGTTTCACCGCGACAGGGCTGCTGCAGCCAGGGTTGGCTTCTAATTAGGGACTCCTCAACGGTCAACAGCAAAAACACGAAATTCTGTATTGTAATGAATTATCATAGCCCGTTTTAAGTTCCACTATGATATGGCTGCTGCACGCAGGGTTGGCTCGGGTCAGAGCATTTTAATAAAAGCATGTTTTTAACAATGTGTTTTTACTATTGACTTATTCTTTCAAAGTCACAATAATTCAAATGTCGATGTTACATGATAGAATCGGTAAAGGAGCAGAAACACAGTCTGAGTACAATATTTTTTACAAATATTACAAATTTTATTTATAATTTAAGTTATGAAAATATAGCTTATTATTAACCGAAGGTTAAGTGTATTTAATTATCTATTTATTTCAATATTTTATTTTATTATAATTATATATTTATATATTTTATTTTTATATAAATTTTATTTTTTTTTTAAATGTTTTTTTTTTATTTTTGCTTTTTTTAAAAACATTTTTTTTTCTTTTGAACAGGTTTTCTTTTTTTAAACTTGCATATGTTTAAAATGTTTGCCCTAGAACAAGTTTTTACTTAGTTGGGTGACATGGGACCGATCTTCACTATAAGCGTGACACAACTTATTATGGGTTTTTTATTTTTAAGGCAATTTTTTTTTCAATGTTATTACATATTACCTAAGCTTAGTGTAATGCTTGTTTCAAACCGCTGTACATTACTATAAATAAATAAATAAAATAAATTAATAAATACGCCTCTTAGGGGACGGTTTTGGGAAATGTCCCTAGATGATTTAGTCTTACTATTCTCACATTACTGTGTTGCAATATAAATATTTTTTCCCAAAGTGTAGAGTCTATTCTTTCTGGCCGAACTGTAATTTATATTTTAGGCTGTTTTGAAATGGGAACTACCCTGCATAGGAAAAATAAATAATTATAAACTCACTTTCATAGCACCATCAGTTGAAATCCAATCAAATTCCTCACTTAGTCATCGCTTGCTTAGCCCTCCTTTCCCATTCAGCGCGCATTTGCAAAATTCCCTTAAACTGCGGAGATCCATCGGTAGCCCCTTCGGCAATATCATTATCGCTCACGTTATTCTCCAAAACGGGCGAATCTTTAACGAGCACAGGACTGTCGGGCTGTTTCACCTCTTTCTTCTCGACGGTGACAAACGAGAGATTCCGGTACGGTATCTTCTTTGGTGTTTCCTCTATCTTATTCTGGTTCCATGTCCGTTTTGGCAACGACGACGTGTTTGCGTTGACGACTTTTATGTCGTCGCGAGCCGTTTCGTTCGTCGAATCAGGAAACGTGCGGTTGCGCAATCGCTTCTCCGGCGTGGAATCCGATACCTCTTTCTTGTAAGACCCGGTGTCTTTCTTCGGGGTGAGAGCGGCCGACACGCTGGAGACGCTCACGCTCCTCTGATAGCCGGAGAAACCGTGCGAGCGCGGAATCGCGCTCTTCGGCGACTGCACGTCGTTCCGATTTTTATTCTCGAGATCGAGCATCGTTTTGCGATTGTCGCGCGGTGAGTTCGACTCGTTTTCCTTGTCGCTGTCGCGCGATTTTATCATCGCGTTAAAATCGCTCTTGCTATTCTTGTTGATCACGGCGATATCGTTCGTTTCAAGAATCTCCTGTGCAATTGCATCTGCTTCGGAATCCTTCAACTTCAGCGAGCGCCGCGCGAATACCTTCATCAATTCAGGCTCGTCGTCCTTCTTTGTTTTGCCCTGATTTGCACTATTCGCTTTTTTACGGAACACGACTGCGTCGTTTCCGTTTAACTCCTGTGACGAATCCGACTGCTCAAAAGTCATATTCTCGTATATTCCCATTCCGCTCGAATTTCGCCGATTGGAATCCATTATTTCAGCGCTGTTCTGCCGCTTTTTATAAAACGGCTTGTAAGAATTGGGACTGAGCGGCGGTAGATTCGAGTTTTTGTTGTTCTCGAACGCGAGATGCTCGGTGCTTTTTGTCAGTTTTTGGCCGTTGGACTTTTCGATGATTTCGACGTCTTCAGCGCTGAACTTGCGATGCGGTTTGTATTCGTCGTATTTATCGTGAGTGAAGCTGCGGTCGATCGTCGCCGACTTGACATCGACAAGCGAATCGCGGTACTTCTTAACCGACCGCGGAGTCTGAGCGTCGTCAGTCGTTGCCATAATGTTCTGCGACGTCGACAAAACGACATTCGTTGTCGGCTTCGCGTCGACTTTGTTCAGCTGAATTTTCATGAATTCTGGAACGGAGCCGTCGTTTTTGGTGGGGGTTTTCGCGGAGTAGCGCGGTTTCGTCACGTTGAAATCGGTGACGTTTTCGTAGATTTTCTCGTTGTTTTTATCCGCGATTTCAAAGTGGATATCCTCGCGGCTCTTCTGATTGACGATCGTAAAATTGGTCTGACTAGGTTCTTTCGTTACGAACATCACGCTTGAAAGCAGCATGGGTTGACTAGTGTTGTTTAGGACGCTTTCACTGGAAAGCGCTTTTCGTTCGTTTAATTTCTCCGTGTTTTTGACACTGTCTAGCGAGTTTGATTTTAGCGACGCGGCAATAAGCGGCTTCGCCGTTCCGATTATAGAATCAATATTTGCCTCGATTTGTGATATGTTACTGCCGATCATTATATTTTTGCTGTATAGCGATGCACGATGCGGTTCACTATGCTTTTCGGTTAATACGTTTGATACAGATTTTCGTCGATTCTCAACAAGTTTTTCCGATTCTTCACGTAGTTGTCGTTTATAGTTCGTTTCCCAGCTCTCCATTGACGAGTCCGAATAACCGAACATGGTCGGGAGGGAGGGCATTTGGTTCTCTTGATGCGAGTTCATTGAAACGGCTTCGGACATAAATCGAAAGCTTTGCGATTTCGACACTGGGTTACGGTATTCCGCGAGATCGGTGAATGATGAAAAATCCGCATCGTTCTCTAATTCGGTTTCCATTTGAGTAATCTTCTGCTGGTACGAGCTCAACCCGGTGATTTTTGGCTTGACGTCGTATTTTAGATTAAAAGTGACTGGTGCGGCAGTTAGGGAATTTTGCGAGTTTGATTTGTGTTTTGCGTCGTAGTTCTGCGGCCAGACGGATCTCGGCGGCGACACCGAGCACGATATCGACTTATCCGGGTTCGTTATTGGAATCGCAACATTGTTTAATGGGATTAAATTCTCTTTTGAAGTTGAATTTATGATGTGTTTATGCGGTAGAGCCGGGAAGATTAATTTGGTGTCTTTTGGCGGTATCGCCGGTTTATCGATGTCGATCGGTTCGATGCGCTGGCGCATTCTTTGGTACGGAACCGGCCCGAATCGGATATTCTCAGAACTGGAACGGGTCGGAATCTCAGACGACACCTTCTCGATCTCTGAAAAGTGTTTCAAGTCATTGATTCCGTAATCGGTTATGATGGATCCTTTCGCGAATGTCGATTCTTGCATGAGGCTATCGTTGACGTAACCGCCCTTTTTATCGATGCGTTTGTGCACCTGATTCGAAAACACTTTGTGACCGATTGACTTGTGGCTGCTCACGTCCGAACACGACATCTTTTGGTGCCGGACGTACTGATCAATCGTCGGCATATTCGTCGAGTTTAATTCGCTCTTCAACTGTTTATACTGCTGAGCACCGCCTTTCTTTAAATCCGGTTGCACTTCGCCGTCGCAGGAGTCTTTCTTCGTTTTCTTCCCGCTCTTCCGCAGCAACAACCGACTGAAGAACGACTCCTCTTTCTTCGATTCCTTCTTCTCGATCTTCTTAATATCCATGAGCTCGTCTTCCTCTTCAAATTTACTGTTAATATCGTTTCCGAATTTAATATCCATGTTTCTCAGTAAATTCGCCATATGCTTGTTGTTTGGCTCGCCCCATTCGGATAGATTCTTCTCAGATATCGACTGCTTTTGATCCTCTTCCAAATTCCTAATGTTCTTGTTCTGCGCGCTCGACCTGCTCCGCTTTATCGACGACTGAGGACTGTCTTTCTGCTCCGATAGGCTGAGTTTAATCGGGGATTGTCCCATCATTTGACTGAGCGCCAGGCCCGGTGGGAGTGACGATGATTTCAGACGTATCTCAGTCGGCATGCTCTCGTACGTATCTTCATTTAGTACTTGCTCCGTTCGTTCGTAATGTGTGTGCTTGGAGGTCGTTCGGACTGTGGTCACTTTTTCTGAAAAAAAAAAGGACAATAGCATTAGACAGTTATTGGTTCATCTTGGGTTATTGGAAAAAACAGACTCAAAGCAAAGTAACGTCACACAGAGAAAAACAGCACAAAAAACAGAGCAGAAAACGTCAAATGATAAGCAACCGACTTGTCACAATGGATAATGTCGGTCGAAGCTTAGTGAGGCCCCAACCTCAGTTGGGCGGTGTCGACTACAACGGGCCAATCCGTCACCCCAGGCTGGTGTAACGATATGTGATCGTTCTTTCAGCCGTGGGATAAGCGTAGAATACTTAGAGACAATGGACAATCCACTATCTAGCTCTGCCAACTAGCCCGCAAGAGACCAATCCTTACCGCTCAGCACCGAGTAGTCAACCTAGTGGGCAAACCAAACGTTCTCGCTACTAGTTATGGCCAGATTTTTCCGGTCTCCCAACTGGTCACAGGTTCGAAATCGCTTGCGCGATCCTCTCCCTAGGTGATCGGTGTAAACCGAATCTATAGCCGAATAGTCGTGTCAAGAGCGGCTGTCACAAGGTAAACAACCGCCCTCGCTCTATAGGAAACAATACTGTTTACAGACTCTCCCAGTTTCCAGGCTGTCAGTCGGAATGCACAATCGGTTGGCTGATGCCACACGGTGCGCGAACCATCTAAGAGCGCCCGAAGGTTGACTCCTAGGGGAAACTGGCCCGCAAACCAGAGTCCTACCCGGGCTCGCACTTCTGCGTGGAGGCCGCCAGATGGGTGCTGACTTGTGAGTTAAGCCGATTCTAAAAGCATGAGTCTTAGTGGCTTAACTACAACAGGGCCCATTTGGGCCCATTAGGTCCCAACCTCAGGAGAACAGAAAAGCAACGGAATGCACAGGATTAATTTTATGGCGCCATGCGCCAGCGTCATTTTAGACCTTATTGACATGTGTGGCCATTTCGCTAGGTACCTATCGTTGCGACGTTTACCTGCATTCAAATTTTATCAATAATAAACAAAAATGTCTACCCGAAGGTACTGCTACCGCCTGTGCGTGGCTAGTTCATACAAGTGAATTTGCTTATTATTCGTTTTTGGTTTCAATTGGTATGTGGAAAAGATACGCTTAGCAAAGTTGTGCTTTATCTGTATTCATTGTTTTTGACCAAATGAATCCGCTATCTAAATTACATTTTTATTCATATTCGTGAAACAAAAATGCCAATCCCAGAATGTATAACCTGGTTAGAAAGCTAATGAAATTTATATTTTTTTACAGTAATTTACTTACAGCATGTGAGAAGAAAAAACAACACGAAATCGCTTCAAAAACTTAATTTCTTTTCTAATTTTCCCGATTGCCCAGTGCAAATATTATTATCATTTCTTTTACTAAAGATGGCTATGTCTGTTTTTTATACTCTTTATTGCGAAATTTCACAATGGGTGGGTTTATTGTCATACGACAATCTTTTCTAACCAACCCTACTATGAAGGTGTTTATATGTATGTGTGCGTTTAACATGGGTGTCTTGTTATTGCATTCGATCGACAGAATTGAAATGCAATTCCATTAATGTTATCCCAACGGAAAATGGTAACCCACCAGTGAATCAAACCCAATACCTTTCAAAGTAAGATCAGGCGACCTAGCCACTATGCCACCGGGCCGACATGTGGTCTATATCATGGTGTCCGTGATGGATTTATATAAAATAAAAACTTTTAAGTATTACTTATATTCACTAAAATAGGTCATAAAGTAGGTTTTATGGAAGAAAAAAGTATACATAAATTAAATAACACCGAAACTATTTCCATATAGGAAAACACGGCTGTATAGACAGCAAATAATCTCTTCTATAACATCTTCAAAGGTATCTAGCAAACATCTAGCAAGGTACCAATAATTCTCAATAAGAATGGGAATGGTCACTGCTTTTTTCCCTCCGTTAGACGTCGCAGCAGCGACTTATTTTTTAAACGACTTTAAAAAAGGTTATGAATTGAGTTGTATTTTTTTTTGTTTGTTATCTCAGAACTCCGTCAATAGTTAACCGATTCGAATAAATTTTTTTTTTTAAAAAGATATACTTCCAGATTGGTTCATTGGTCAAAATCCTGTTCTTATGATGGGATCCATGAGGAATTGAGGAAACTCCTCAAATATTATTATGAAGTTGAAAATTTACATTTTGGTTTAGTTCCGATGACAAAGCATATGTTATGGTAAGCATGACCTGATTCTATTTTCAGGGTTGGCTCCCGACGAGGGGACTTCTCAACGGTCAACAGCACAGACACGAAATTTCGTATAAGCATTCAGTTATGATAGCTCGTTCTAAGTTTCAGCATGACATGGCTGCTGCACTTATAAAAAAAATGGAGGGGGTTTTTTGTTTGGTAAAATTTTGTATATTGTATTGCTTTATTATTATATTCATATTCAAAATCAGTATTATTTACAATTTAATTAACATTAAACGGATAAGTACTAAAAGAGTACTATTTAAAAAATATATTACTTCACTTTTTAAAGTATAATAAAATACAGAGCTGCACTAGAATTAACCGACTGTAGCCCGGCCCATCATAATGCTATTATTACATTTCTGAGAAATTAGTGGTGGACCCTGGACTAATGACCGGATGTGATAGGTTTAGGACAGATGTCTTGCCACATGTGAGCGTTCACCTTTTTTAAAAAAAAATTATTTGTTGTGTGGGGTCTAAATTTCTAAGGTCCCTATGAGCCTTGTAACACTGCGACCATTGCTGATCTATTGTGTTCGCCACCTATTATAGTTCTGCGCTAAGCCTCGTGTCATTTAAGAACCGCAACAGGCTTTTGGCGCCAGATTGTTTTTTCTCCTCAGGTTGGAGGTAATGACCACCCAAGTGGATGTATCTTTTACGCATCAGCGGGCCACACTCGCACATGAGGTGCAGAGGAGTTTCCTCTACCCCTTGGCAGAACCTGCACATTTTTGTGTCTCGGAGCTTGAGGTTATACATGTGTTTGTTGAAGCCACAATGCCCTCACCAGTATGCGTAGATTGTTCCTATTTAGCGATAAGGCCTCACGGGCTGTCTTAGGGTCGTTAGCCTTAATTAGCGTTTTGGATTGATTCAACCCTGGCGTGTTGTTCCAGTGGTTGACGAATTGTTCTAAACATAGCGTTCACCTTAACGCCTTTTCACTCTCCCTTCAAAGCCATGAAAATTTTAAATTCGGCGTAAAGTGTTAGTCAGTTTATAAAAAGAATAAGAGCTGAACATGGGTGTATGTAGTAGACTACATCGCCTATATCATAGACTAAACCATAAATGATTTGAGTGAGAAAGCAAGAGAACTGTTGCTAAAATTCTTTGTATTTCGATAGCGACAGCGAAAGTGCGGTATAAAATAGACTTTTCACTTACTAAAAGCAATTGAATGGCAAGAAAGGTCGTAATAGAGCTGCTGGTTACTTGATGACTGGATATGTATCCAAGTATGACTACCGGGTGACTGTTATTAAACTATTGCAGCATTTGTATTTTTTTAATTAAAAATTTAATAAACCAACGGACCTGAAATACTTGACTCGGTAACGGTCACAACCTCTGCACTAGAATGTCTGACCTCATGTCGTCCATCTTCGTTTACTTCCGGTGTGGTTGGCAATGCTGAGCTCAGCAAAATCTGAAGAAAAAAAAACATTTTTTTATAGCGCCATCTAGCAGGCGGTAGACGAACTGCCTCGCATTAGCGAAGACGCGAACCTGCGATGTTTTCTTCCGCCTCGGCGTGCCGTGCGTCCGTCGCGGCTTAACGGCCATCTTGTGGCGGGCGGCCGAATGACTCAACGGGGCGAATCCACTCGGGGGCTCCTCACCAGTGCCATCTGTGGACAAAAAGATTAGTGAAATAAATAAAAGCTGTTATTTTTCTTCAAAAACTCTTGACAGTCCCAGAACAGTTTTATTCCAAACATTTTCATTTATTTCATTATTTTTATATAAATTCCAATATTTCGGATATTACGAATAACCTTGAAATGTGCACCAGTCGACACCGATAGATTTAGAAATCGAATTTTATAAAAATATTTGGTTATCGCTTTAATTTCTAAGCTATAAAAGTTTTTAACAATCAGTTGTGTCACCCCAAGACTTTCCCGTCAAGACGACAAGCCCCCGTAAACCCCCCCCCCCCTCCCCCGCACCAACCTAACCTACCCCGCGCGCCAATTCGTCTACCATGTACAACGGTGGTTGCAACATCGCCGAAACGTCAGGTGATGCAAACTTTACGCGGTAAATTAGTTTTTTATCTTATTTATAATGTTGCAAAAAGCTTCGACGAAATTACCCATTCTCTTTTCATGTCGATAACTTTAGCCCGTCGGATGCCAACAGTGCCTATAAGCACTTTGCGTCGTTTGACAGATCCGCGCGTAGCCGTTTCGGCCGGCCTCAATATATATTATATAAATATAGTATAATATACACAACTAACAAACAACATTAATTATGAGGTAAAAAGAGGGAATTCATGAAAAAAAACGATATTGTCAGTATTTATTTACGAAATCGAGGAAAAAGTTGCGGCGCAGTTTTTTGCGTGCGAAGGCTGGCTTTCGAGCGGTTAAAACTGGCCGAGATAACGGACGATTACACAGACAGAGAAGCTTCAAAACTACGACTCCTCTGCGGAAGTGCTTCCAACTTTTTCAACTACAAGCGTTTCCCGATGGAATTCGCTCTACTTTCGATGGTTAGGCAACTGCTGCAGGAAGTAAGCGGTATCCGATTTCCATAATCCAATCTCCCTCGCTGGCCAATCTCTGTTTTGAAAGCTCCCAAGTTATTTAATTACAGAGTCGGCTTAAGCAAATCCCACCGCTCAACTCATCCACAAATTTTGCCTCTTCATTCAGTGAAGCAGTGTTGCCACGTTTAGCAAAATTTCTCCATGTAGGCTACCTCTCACCCCACATCGGCGATCGAAAAAGGCTGCGGCTACAATGTCGCTAATTATTCTAAATACCCTATCCGACTATATAAATTCTTGAAAAAAATAACAAATTTAGTAACATATTTATTTAATTCTTGTGCAAATAAAAAGCATGCTTGTACAATGTCACAAGAAGAACTACAGCTTAAGTTCGACACAGCTTAAATTCGACACAGCTCATGTAACAAACAACGCTATGCCAATCTAACGGTGCTTCTAGGGCCTGTATCTAGATGCACAATCGTGGTGTAAAATATCTGAGATCTGATGTCCTCCTCGTCGTGACTCGACGACGGCGACCTCTTGGTTAACAGGACTTTTTCGAAGATACGCACTGAAGTGACTCGTGAAGCCCAGTTTGTTTCTAAAGGTCCGATTACAACGACTACAGTAGAGTTCATCGCAGTTGTAGTAAGTGTATGTGTAAGTGGGCTTAGGATGAGTTTTGCGCTGTTGGCGGTTCGAGTCGAGGTTTTCAAGCCGGGCTTCCTCAAACTCTTTAACTTTGTGGTAACCGTGGAGCGCCACTCGCTGCGTTTGTGAGCAGCCTTCTCCCAGCTCTCAGGTGGAATACCACTGGCGGTTAGGTGCCTTTTCAGGACATCTTTATGGCGCAGATGCTGTCCGCCGACTTTGCGTGCGCCTTTTGAGAGTCGGGCATAAAACACGGCTTTCGGGAGGCGGTCGTCTTTCATACGCACTACATGCCTACACCACCTCAACTGAGATTTCATGAGCATAACCTCCATGCCCTGCATTTTCGTCCGTCGTAACACTTCGGTCTCCCATGTTATCCTCAGGATGTTTCGGAGGCACCTCATGTGGAAGACGACGAATTTATTTATCTCTTTCCTGTAGAGGCACCACGTTTCGGTGTAAAATATAACGTAATAGTAAATATATTAATACATATCGCACCTCCGATCAAACAGAGTTACAACTTGAAAAAATCCATTTATGGTGTTTCTTTATCTCATTTTAAACTCCCAAAAAGAGTTTAAAATGTTAGTTCACTAATTCGTCAATGGCACTAGTGAATTATCAGTGAAGTATCAGTTACGACTCTTTTTGGGAGTGTAAATTGTAACTTTTATGGGAGTGTAAAGTGTAACTAAATATGGATCAGGGTTATGATACAGCGCTTATCCTTCTAGACTATAGTAAGACCTTTGATTCTTTAGATCATTCTGTTTTGCTAGTCAAACTTCTACATTTCGATTTTTCTGTGTCATCATGCGAATGGTTTTGTAGTTTTTTTAGCTCGCTTTTAACAGTTTTATAATAACGAGGAGGGTCCCTATTCGACGATAGTGTATTTTATCGTATTGATGTTTACTAAATTTTAGTTGACGTGGCTTTTCTACTACTTTATTAAAACGAGGAGCCTTTTGTCGACATACATTATTTTAATGTAGATTTATTATTACAATACATCTCGTTACATGTCGTATGTATCGTGACATACTCTAACAATTATAAATAGGTTTTAAAACTAATTTACCGCGTGAAGTTTTTAGCACCCGACGTTTCGGCAATGTTTCAACCGCCGTTGTCTAGGGTAGACTCTCTATCCTATAATACTATAATACTAACCAACCTTACATATTATTTTTCTTCCTTTACAAAGGCAAAAATAAATTGGGCGTTTCTGTGGGCGACAACAGTAGCAAAACGACTACTTTAGGCTACAATGGTTGGCAAACATCTGCGATTTTCGGTCGCAAATAACTGGCAACACTGTTCTGAAGCAAAACTTCCAGCGCCCTCGAGATCCCCAACGAGGCGATATCAGTCGATTTTCGAAGTGAAGTGCGATAATTGAATATAACTGCACTGAATTTCCTAGTGTGGAACTGGCTTCAGTTTTAAATCACGTTCATAATTTATTACCTTTTAGAAGTTTAAAGTACCGATGACAGAAAAAACGCACTTCCCGTGACAGTCATTCATTCTAACAAATGTGTTGGAACAAATTTGTTGGAACACATAACAATACAGTGTGTTGGAAAAGTCGGGCATTGTTTTCAAGGGGTGATTTCAACCTGTGGGTCGCGACCCTCGGCGGGGAGGGAAGGGGGGGGGGGGCAGGGCGCAAGCTATCTAAAAATAAAAATCGAAAATACTACAAATCTATATTTATTTAATTTGCAAACATTTACCTCTTCGAAAGAAAAAACATTATTATGCGTTTTACTATTGCTTTTAAAAAAACAAGCTTTGAATCAACATGTTGCTGAGTTGCTGAAACATGTTTTTTCGCAACATTGCGGGTTGCGGAGTTTACCACTGAGTGTTGAAATGTTGCCTTGCCGCTCGGCGAGTGGCAACACATCAACATGTTGATTCAACTTTGTTGATAAACAAAAGTTTACCATGAATACGGGGCTACGATGGAAACAGTGAAGTACTTCGAAATAGAAAAATCTTTAATATTTCGCAGTCACATGTCGCGTTTCAACAGCAATGTCGATATTATCCGATCAATCGTCAGATTACAGCCCTAATTCCAATAAGGCTGGAAACCAATTCCGATTCCCGATTGGTACCTATAGATAGGTACAAACGTCGCGTGACCACCATATTATTCCATTTCCTCTGCTTCGATAGCAAACATGACCTATTGCTGCAAATTATGGATGTTACCAATATAGTAAATGACATGTTGCTGTATCGTGTGCAGTGCGCAATGCTGGTAGCTCATTATCGTATTTAGGTCCAATTTCTATGCGGACGATACCGATAGGTAAGCGTTTTGTCCGTCTGAATAAATAAATAATTTATTTAATTAAGGCCCCAGCCAGCCTGGTTTGGAAGGCCACCAAAAAAACATGTTTTTCATGTTTTTTTAAAAACTTTTAAGTTGAAATCTATTCATGAATCTTTTACCTCTGGAAATGCTGATAGTTACAGGTTGTTGTAAGTGTAAAAAAAAACTTACCGCTTTTCTTTAAAGAAAACTTTAAACACGTTTTTTTTAAAACTATATTTTTGTCTATATAAAATCGAACACTATCGCGGTTGTTTGACATTATAAATAGGATAGAAAACGAATTTACCGCGTGAAATTTGTAGCACCCGACGTTTCGGTGACATTGCAGCCGCCGTTGTCCAGGGTAGACTGAATTGACAACGGATTGACAGCTCTTCAGTCTACGCTGGACAACGGCGGCTGCAACGTCACCGATACGTCGGGTGCTACAAATTTCACGCGGTAAATTCGTTTTCTATCCTATTTATAATATATTTTTGTCTGTTTTGCGCCGGGGAAAAAAAACTACTTGACGGTTCGAGTTGTTCCAAAAACCAAATTAAAGGCTATTCCAATTCCAGGCGACTAAAAGCCAAGTTCCAGGCAACTTGTCGATACTTAGGCCTCAAACTTTTTAATAAATTGCCTGAAATATTAAAAGCGATTCAAAAAATTGACATTTTCAAGAGATCCATCCGAATGTATGCTCATAACGACTTCTTAAAATATTTTGAAAATACATAGCATCGTATCTACCCATTTAATCTAATACATATTATTTATTGCCAATTGTTTTGTTGTAAACTGTCATGATATGGTCTTTGTTTTTGTAAATTGGTAAGTTTAAAGTTATATATTGTATATCATCTCTTGGCTAAATTGAGTGACTAGTTTAAGATTAATTAATGTCATTCCTACACAATTGTTATGGTTGTATTGGAAATAAATACTTTTATCTCTTTATCTGTTTATTAAATTGTCTTCATCCCTCTTCTATGACCAACCGGTAGCCTCATAGAAGAGGGACGAACCTGGAAAGTACTCTGATTGGATCCTCTAAGCAACTCAAGGGATGACCTTCGGGAGCTGCTGGGCGGTTAGTGCATCGCGCGGCGTCAGCCAATTCACTGTGCAATCCGGCGAATCGGAGGTGGTTTCCTAAGAAGCGGAGGTGGTTGTTGACCTGGTGACGGCTACTCTTGAAACAACCCGTTGGCCAACCGACCCGTGTGAAAGACGGACAAAGGGCGCCACGGTCGGCGATAAATTCGAACTGAATTACCGCTAACATCAGTAGAGGCGCACGACTTCGAACCTGCGACCAGACTGGAGGACAGAGAAATCCGACTAAATCTGGTAGTTAGGGTGCGAGGCTGCCCACTGGGTTCACTTCCCAGTGCCATACGGCAAGGCGTTAAGCTCTCGCGGGTACTTCTTTTAGTTGGTGTGCCAGAATTTCTTTCAGTAATTTGGAAAAATACTTAGAATACAGATTACCCGACAATTTTCTCAATTTGTGCGTAGTTAAGTTATAGATAGATATAAATTGTTTATTGCACATTTTAATACAAAACATACAAAAGGCGGACTAATTGTATAACTTACAATATCATACAGCCAACCTTCGTGTAGTTCAAAAAAAATATGGAAGCGTATATTAAAAACAGAAGATAGAGCTTAATTATATTATACTAGTGGTATTACCCGGCGTTGCCCGAGCTCAAAAACCTATGTATACCAATTTTCATGGCGATCGGTTGAACTGTATAAAAGTTGATGTGCTGCAGCGCCACCTAGTAGTGAGTTACAACAAAGCAAATTGCACGAAAATATTATGCGTTCTCAAATGTTGGAGATCTTTGGAGCGGTATAGAAGTTAATGTACTGCAGCGCCATCTGGTGATATATATGTCGATCGCGAACCTTCATTAATAATATAGAGGACTTTAGGGTGGTCATATAAATAAAAATCGACCTGTCAAGTTTGCTCGATATTATCAGTATCCAAAGGCAACCAGATCGAATGTCAAGGTCGACCCTCCGATAACAAGAGACACGCGAAAGCAAAGTACCTACCGAATTTACGAGCACAACAGTCGGCGAATACCGGAGCGAGAATTCCCAGAATAATTTCAGCAACATTTAACATTACGGCTTATCGTAAAGCCCTAACGACGGTCCCCAAAACCGCTGTGGAGAGAGATATATAGGATGTAGAGAGAATATAAAATAGTAAGAGTTGAAAAGGTGTAACAGCTGATACTATTACCCTTAAGTGTTTAGCTGAAATAAATAAATAATTCGTCTCTTGCACCAACCGACTATTGACATAAGGATTTGGTGTTAAGCAAAAAGTGCTTATCCTCAGCAGGTTTAACTTTTCAAAATAATTTGCTAAAAGATAACAAAAGTGATATTGGCTGGTAGTTGGTTGTATCATCTAAGAATTCCTTTTTATGGATATAAATTCTTCAATTTATTTGGGAAAACTGCAGAGCGAATGAATATGAAAGCATTGAATATAAAAGTATTTAATACTAACTGACCCGTGCCCACTTCGTTGGGCGGTAAACATTTTCACTTGTGATGAAAGTATGAGTGTGGTACGGTTAGTACTGAGTGCTATAATTTATTTCCTGACTGCCAAAAAGAGGGTTATATTTTAACTCCATATTTATGTATGTGTTTGCATGCCAATTGGGCTATATTACCGGGTTTCAAATGAGTGAACGAAATGATTATGATTTAATAAACTATGTTTATTTTAATTGTTCAAAACTTATCTTATCTGTATTAGATGTAATGTTATTATTTGGTACCAAAATATATTGTCTTTCAGGAGTTCCAACCCGAGATACGGTCGCGGTTCCATACCTACGTCGTATTATCTCTTTAACCATTTATGCAGTAAAAGGGAACAGACTTTTGTTTTAAATACTTGAGGCGATAAATTTAATTATTTTGATAATAATTCAAAATTGTTGATAATATGTCCAATAAACATGACCTAACTTACATAAACATAAACTACTTTTTGTGACTTAAATATAAAATTTAGACATATGCTGTCGCTGACTTTTTTGTAGGCATTACCAAGCTCTACAACTTTTCTCTAGAATTCAATCATATATCTCTCATTGTTAAAGCAGCGTTCATAAGAAACGTTTTTATTCCACCGTTTTTTCTCCGACTTACTTTGCAAATCCGACTACCACGAAAAAGTCTTTTCATTTTTCGGATTAATATATAGCCTATGACACTCACAAATAACGTGGCTTTCTAACAGTAAAAGAATTTTCAAAATCGGTTCAGTAGATCCAGAGATTACTCCCTACAACCTCACAAATTCACAAACGTTACCACTTTATAATATTAGTATAGATGAAAGCGTCAGCCGATCGGATACGGTACAACAGAGCGCTTTATTATTCCTGTCGATATGAACCAAAACGTCGGTAGAGTCTTTAGTTTTCATGAATGCAAAACAATACATAGCATAACAAAAAAAAAGATGTATAATTACAAATCTTACAACTATAAATTATACGACGAGATAGACAAAGGTATAGAAGAGATAGATAAATTATAGAAGAGATAGATAAATCTTCTATATCATATAATAATTTATAATACGCGGGAAAATACCGATAATATGACATTTAAAATAAAATATCCATGTGTCAATTTATGTATAAGTTAATGTCAATAAATTAGGGAATATTTCCTATTCATTAGTTTTTCGGCAAAAAAACAAGATCTTGAAATGAAATGAAATAAAAAAAACTCTTTATTGCACAATAAAACATTTAAGTACAATGGCGGACTTATTGCTAGATAAACAATATCTTCCAGTCAACCAACATGTTAATGTGATGATGAAGAGTAGGCAAAAATGAGTACTATAATTTATGATAAAATATAAAATGATATTTTAAATTATAAGGAAAGTTGCGCATTTATTGCGTATCTAAAACCAAGAATGAATAAATAAATATTTGATGAAATTAATACATGTATAAATAAACTGCCAAAATAAGGTAAGGAAACGGTTGGGAATCGGGAAATATTAGAATTTGTGATTCATATTTATTGTAAAAGTAAGTGCTTTTTCAATGATTGCTTAAAGATGAAAAACGAGCTAGCGCCTCTAATTGCCTCTAGCGTCTCTAAGATTTTCGAACTGAGACTCTCTATGGCGATTAATAGGATCCTCACAGGAAAATCTTTTTAAAGTATTTTTACCAACTTTCTTCCATGGATTTTTCAATAAACTTATTACGGTATAAATGTTTGTTATTTAATAATAAATGCAGGTCTTTGGCTACCTGTCTATACAGGCTGTGATTACAGCACGGGCATTTCTTGTAGCGAATGATGGACGCAGTACAAGAAAGTAAGGAACTTTTAATATTTTTTTTAACAAAATGTCATTTTGTTTTGCACTCAGAGAACAAAGAGTTTAACAAAGAGTTTTTGCACTCAGTGCAAGGATATCTTACCTTATCCTACTAAACGACAAAACCATAATAGCAAAAAATACAACTTTTAAAAACCACCGAATCAAACACACATTTAAATTTCATAAAATACATATATTTGCTATAAACTGCTATATTAGATAATGACTACATTACTAATATTTTGACCAAAAAACTCGGTTGAATTCGGAAGACGGATAATATATTATATTACAACGTAACGGATTCATGAATATTCATCGAATCTCGTCGTTTTCTATCAATCTAGCTACTTTTTGTTAAAATACTATCTACCGATCGCCGAGAAAATGATATAAACATTTGGGACAAAGCATAAATTTTGATTTAATGCATAATAAGAAAATTAAAATATGAGGCTGGGCAGATCGTTAAAAGCGAAACTGTCGAATTTTGAGAAAATTCTTCCGCGTAGTATGGCTATAAATTATAAATACGCATTATAAATTACGGCTGAATGAAATCAGCGAATTCAATCAAAGCATGCTAATACAATAAAAATCGTTTGTGTCACTCTAAGACTTTTCCGGCAAGTAGACAAGCCCCCTTGCCAACATCCCCCCTCCTCTTCCCACCCGGGGGTGGGGGTTCAACCCCCTCTCCCCGCGCCCCAAAGCGTAGTATATTTGTAGTATTTTCGTGGTATTAAAATGGTATTTTTCGAAAAATAATATTGTATTTTCTTAAATATAGCGGACTTTAAATATCATTTGTGTCGCATGTATACGAGATATTCTAAACAAATTTCGAAACGTGATTTCCTTCCAACGAGGCATCTGTGTACTAAATTTCAAGTCTCTAAGTCCAATATTTCGAGATTGAAGTATGACTAGCGCGAAGTATGACTTCACTCTTTTCAATTCTTGCCACGACCAAGTGATGCCTGCATGTAAAATTTCCACTCAAAGCGCTTGGGCGCTATCGTGGAGGAATACACATACACAGACATACATACAGATACACAGCCATACAACCAAACAGACACACAGACAGGCTTCAGTCTGGAAATGGTCTGGGGGGGGGGGAAGGGGGTCAAAATGTATGTTTTCGTCTTCATCTCGATTTTTTTTGCGAGTTTATAAAATACTTTACCTCCTCGTCGGTTGGTGGGCCGGTAAAGTAATAAGTCAGACATAGTTTTTGCAGATGATAACTATTATAACACGCTTTATTAGTTTGACCTGTAACACTGTAAGGGAATAATATTACAATTCACTCTACCGACTACTATTTGACGTATCGATTTGAAACTTTGAACCCTTATGCAGTACTGGTGACAGTACAATCTTATCTTTCAATTTTTTCTTTGATTGTCTAGCTAATAAGGATTATTAATAACTATTAGTGTATAATTTCATTCAAATTTATGGTTATTTTCTTCACATAGTAAACACATTTATAAAATAGGCTATACACATATGCCTACTCGTATGTAAAAAAAACCGCATTAGAGCAGGCTATAGCCTAGTTAGATGACTATAAATTAGATTTTTGGCATATCATGTTATCAGTTTTTCTACGAGATTTTTGTCTATGACATTTTGATTGTTGTCCATTTAACTGTAGATTATTGTCTGTTAATGGGAGCTAATTTGGGAGATAAAGTAAGACCCATGTGTAAGGGTCGGCCCAACTCACAGGTCAACACCCATCCGGTAGCTTTCAAGCAGAAGTGCAAGCCCGAGTAGGATTCTGTGCCTGCGGGCCAGTTCCTCTGGGAACCATCCTACGGGCGCTCCGGGATCGTTTGCGGCGGCGTCAGCCAATTAACTGTGCATTAGGAAACGTGTCTAGAAACGGCTTCGTTTCTTAGAGAGCGGGGGCGGCTGGCCGCTCTGAAAACGACCAATTGGCCACACGATCCTGAGTGAAAGACGGGCAAAATACTCCATGGTCCACGATGATTCGAAATGAATCACCGCTTACATTAGGTAGAGGACCGCACAAGCGATCGAGTTAGAAGGCCGGAGAAATCTGCTCATAACTGGTAGCGAGGGCGCTTGGTCTGCCCGCTGGGTATACTACCCGGTGCCAGGCGGTAAGGATTGGTCTCTCGCGGGCTTGTTGGCGGAGCTAGATAGTGGCAGGTACCCCGGTATGCCACCCCCCCCCCCCCCTCCCCTCCCCTAGATACGGGGCTGACTGAATTACAATTTACAATGGAGTCCCAATGTATCAGCACGTGGTTTTTCGTTTTTTCACTCAACATTTTTAACAAAGGGTCAACTATATTCACAAACAATCTTATTTGAAAACATCACAATACCGTATGACGCGATTATGCGAAGAGCATTCGACGGTCGACGCGGAGTTAGATACGACGAATCAAACTTCATAACCGATGTGATGTTCGCCGATGATAGCGCCGTTTTCGCCGACACTGATGCCGAAGCAACGGACATATTATACGACATATCCGGAATTGCTCAATCATATGAATTAAAAATCAATGCGGATAAGACCAAAGTGCTCACTACGGACGGTTCGAAGGCCAGCGTTTACCTCGATGGAACCCAAATCGAACAGGTCCCACAATTCAAGTATTTAGGATCGTTGGGTATGGAAAAGAAAGTGGCATCAACGGCCGATGTCCATAGCCGGATCGGTCAGGCAACAGCAACATTCGCCTCGCTGAAGTGGTGCATATGGAAGCGAACGAATATTACCATCAAAACCAAAGTACGACTATACCGAACGTTGGTTCTTCCCATTCTTCTTTATGGATCGGAAACGTGGACGTTACTACAATCTGAACTCAAAAAGTTCGAAGTCTTCCAAATGCGATGCTTGAGGCAGATTCTCGGTGTCTCAGTCCGCGACCGAATTTGAAACGAGACTATTAGAGAAAGATGCGATCTACTAACAACGATCGAAGAAGAAGTACAAAAACGTCGACTACGATGGTCGGCCATGTTTGCCGAATGAACGATAATCGCTTGCCACGTAAACTTCTTTGGCGAAACCGTCCGACAGAATGGAGAATTCAGCGATCGGCACCGAAGAAAACCAGGCTAAATAACATCAAAGACGACTTTAAGAATCAACGATTATCGGTTAGGGATGCTCGAGATCTGGCAAAAAATCGTCAAGAATGGAAGCGAATCGTGAATGGAGTACGAGATCCAGTGGCACCGACAGCAGCGTATTGGCTGCTAGGGCTACCCCCTCCCCAATCGCCGACTACAGAATAAATAATAAATAAAATAAAAATAAAATATGAAGTTATTATAAATTCATACAGAATCGGTGACAAAGGGTAGTTAATTTCAGCACGAATTAAAATCGTAACATTTGGGATGAAATTTCAATTTTAAAAATGACAGAATCCCACGACCGACTTACCGTGGAAAACAACAACGCTCCGAATACAATTGCACATAATTTATAATTCAATTAAATTAGACGGTCCATTGAAGTCAAACCAATCGAGCCGCTCATTAAGGCTAAGAGATATTATTATACAACGCTGACAAAATAATGGCTCCACTGATGCGTGCCGCGCTTTTTGAAACACTGGCGAAATTACCGGATTACGCAACCAAATGCATGCTAAACAATAGCGAATCGGATTCAAACTATTTCCAAAACAATCTAGTCTGGCATTGTTTGTTTAGAAACTGTATTGCACAGAAAAGTGTAGTTAACTGTATAAAGGTAATATCTCCCCATGAATATACACACGACCCGGTGGCATAGTGGTTAGGTTGTCTGATCTTACTTTGTAAAGTCCCGAGTTCGATTCCCGTCTGGGTCATCATTTTCCGTTGAAATAAAATTAACGGAATTGCATTTAAATGCTGTCGATCGAATGCAATAACAAGACTTACACGCATATTTCACGCACACAAATACTTCATAGTAGGGTTGGTTGTTAAAGATTGTCGTATGACAATACGGGTTTATTGTGAAATTTCACAAAGAGTATAAACAAACAAAACAAACTAGGAAGGTTTTATTTTACCGGCGCTGGCATCGGCACATTCAATATACCCCCCAATAGCACTCCCTCTTCCCCTCTCCGAGTGGATAAGGACCATCTACAGATTGAAGTCTGTCTGTGTTCCAGGAATTTCAGGAATTCCAGCAATTTCTAGTCTTAGATATCGGCCAAATTTAAGTAAAAGTAATGTTATTGTACAATATTAAACGAAAAGATCACCATACCGTAAGACGTTCTTTCGCAAATAAGCACCATTGTACTGTATAAACACGGACAAAATTTGCTCAAAGATATTTTTTCTTCATAGCACACTATTAAAATTTACCAAAAAGAAGGTACTATATACCGATTACTATAATGGATTATTTTATTTTGATAAGGATTCTTATTTTATTGCTAATGTCGTCAACAAAAACTGCCTACTTATTTTTCTTATTTTTTGAGACATAAATACAGTTATTGTAGCTTAAATATATAAGAGTTGGATATATGCTGTCGCTGACTTCTTTATATAACTCTCTGAGGACGACGTTTTTGTCATATATTGTTTTCACATATTACATCAAACAGTTTCGTCAGCGTACGCCGATAAAGCAACTCACCAAGTCATTTTCTCCGACTTGATTTACAAATATCCTGATTTCGTATTGAAAAACCAATATTTATCACAATAAAATATAATAATGGCATATAGCACTCATCGATAATGGAGCTCTCCATTAGTGAAAGAATTTTTAAAATCGGATGAGTAGTTTGGGAGATTACCCCTTAGATACAAACTTACAAACACTACTTCTGTATAATATTAGTATAAATTAATTAAAAATCAGTAAGCCGACGTACAGGCATGACCTAGTTTAGGGGTCGGCAACCTATTGAAGCGGAAGAGCCAAAAGTTACCATTTACATAATTTACCAGTTTTATTATTATAGTATTTGCTTATATATATATATATATATATATATATATATATATATATATATATATATATATATATATATATATATATATATATATATATATATATATATATATATATATATATATATAAATATATATATATATATATATATATATATATATATATATATATATATATATATATATATATATATATATATATATATATATATATATATATATATATATATATATATATATATATATATATATATATATATATATATATATATATATATATATATATATATATATATATATATATATATATATATATATATATATATATATATATATATATATATATATAATTTTTGATTTAAAATAAACGGCTTTAAATACGAAATAATATGTATTCATATAAAAACACAAATATAGATGTTACATCAATGGGAGCATTGGCTTTGCATTCCTTTTGAAAGTTTGATTAAATTTGGCTTATAACTTGTTGTTTTAAGTTTCAAGCACGACTTTAGATTTTTATTTGTTAGTTGAATTTTAACTTTATTTTTTATTATATGCATGCAAGAGAACGCTTGTCCGCACGAATATGTCGACCCGAAGATCGTCAGCACTCCATATGCCAAATTCTTCATCTCAATGTAGCATTCTGGAAGACTATTCCATGAGCCGAATATGAGAGCCTCAACTCGCTGCATTTCTTTTAGAGCTGTCCACTTGTGCGTGCATTTCTAGACCTCCAACTCTTCCAACTTGTCCTGTGCTCTGTGAACTTGCTACTAGACAAGTATTTGGTTTTCAAATCCAGCAATTGCATTTGAAGCGATCCAGCATCAACTCCAAATGACTCAATGTTGATCAAATTTGTATTTGTTTTGAGAGGATTTACGATGAACGCGAGAGTACTTTTGTTTGTTTTGCGAATCCATCCTTCAATTTTTTTAAGGTCTCATTGCGATTTGCTACAGATTTTTGAAATGAAGTAATTTACCGCTCTCCATGTCTTCAACAAAAATATGTATTTTTTTATCCAGTCAAATTTATCTCATGACGGTCATGTTAAGCGTAGCGATTTGTAATTAACGATTATGAAAATAGAAGCTATTGAGAAATTAGGTACTTAAAATATATTTTGTTATTTCTTAAGGGTTTTGATAATTTGCGTATGGAACTGGAGAGCCGTAACTTTACATCAAAAGAGCCGCATGCGACTCGCGAGTCGCAGGTTGCCGATCCCTGACCTAGTTAGGTTGGATTAGAAATCTTAAGTGAGTGTTGTAAATTATATATAAATATATATATATATATATATATATATATATATATATATATATATATATATATATATATATATATATATATATATATATATATATATATATATATATATATATATATATATATATATATATATATATATATATATATATATATATATATATATATATATATATATATATATATATATATATATATATATATATATATATATATATATATATATATATATATATATATATATATATATATATATATATATATATATATATATATATATATATATATACGGGGTGTTATTACAGCACGGGCTTTTTGTTCTGTGGGTGAATCAGTACAACGTAGTAAGCAACTTTTGATAAAATTTTTTGAAAAAAACTGAAAAATAAACTTTTTTTTTTTAAATTTGTTTTTTAAATTTTATTTTTAAATATTATGAAAAGCTATGATCACGATGCGCTATCCAGCGGTTGGTAAAATGTCGCTGATATTGTTTATTTACGACTTATTTCCTACCGCTAGATGGCGCAGCACGCTCAAACGCCTCTCAAACCTTTATTTAACAGTCAACTTCTCCAAATTTTCAAATTAAAAAAAAAACAAAAAAAAATTTAAAAAAAAAAAAAAATATTTTTTTGGTTTTTTTCAAAATTATTTATCAAAAGTTGCTTACTACGTTGTACTGATTCACCCACAGAAAAAAAAAGCCCGTGCTGTAATAACACCCTGTTTTTATTTTATTTTTTTTTATTTGAAAATTTAAAGAATTTTACAGGTTTGAGAATCGTTTGAGCGCGCTGCGCCATCTAGTGGTGGGTATTAAGTCGTAAATAAACAATATCAGCGACATTTTACCAACCGTTATCGCATCGTGATCATAGCTTTTCATACTATTTAAAAATATATTTTTTTTATTTGTTAGTTTTGTTAAAAAGTTTTATTAAAAGTTGCTTATTTTGTTGTACTGATTTACCTACAAAAAATGCCCGTGCAGTAATAACATCCCGTACATTTTAGCCCCTTCCCCCCTTTCCCATTTTGGCCCCTCCCCCCTTCCCATTTTGTCGATAATCACACTTTCTTGGATCACTTCAATGCGTATCTTTAGCTAATCCATCACCAATATGTCGTGATAACGTGGATTTCTATAAGAATGATGTGGATAAGTAATGATAAGATATAAGCGCATCGTGGAACAAATATACACTGATAAAATAGTCTGCGAAATAAAAATGATTGTTTTGTCACGTGAAAATAATTAGAAATTCTTCTTTTAGTTCTGTAGTCTTTAGTTATCCTTTAGTTATCTTAGACTTTATATTTACTTTCAGGATAAGTTAAAACCACGCAGAAGTTTGCAAATGAAAAATGGAAAAAATACCTTGAGGCTGATTGAATCTGGCAGGGAAAAGGTGGATGCAAATCTTTCAAAAATTCTCGTTTAAAACGAGAAAACTATAAGCGTTACTATCAATTTAATGTATTGTTATTATATATAACAAATAAATATGTATGCATAAAATATAATATTCCTATCATTGAAATAATTACTATGTAAATATAATGAGTAAAGCTAATCCCAAAGTCGCCTGTTTTACCATTCCTCAAATATTTGCTTATTCAATCCAAACGCAGGTACGAATAGGTGCGAAAAGGCCATTATCAACAGCCACTAATGAGACTCAAGCTTAGTCCCAAAGACGCCTGCTTAAACATTCCTCAAATATTTGCGTATTCAATCCAAACGCAGGTACGAATAGGTGCGAAAAGGCCATTATCAACAGCCACTAATGAGACTCAAGCTTAGTCCCAAAGACGCCTGCTTTAACATTCCTCAAATATTTGCGTATTCAATCCAAACGCAGGTACGAATAGGTGCGAAAAGGCCATTATCAACAGCCACTAATGAGACTCAAGCTTAGTCCCAAAGACGCCTGCTTTAACATTCCTCAAATATTTGCGTATTCAATCTAAACGCAGGTACGAATAGGTGCGAAAAGGCCATTATCGACGGCCACTAATGAGAGTCAAGCCTAATCCCAAAGACGCCAGTTCCAACATTTCTCAAATATAACCTACCTATTCATTATCATTGGCGCCCGCAATTAATAAAAATGGACGTCTAAAATGATGTTATACGTCTCTTTTAATCATAGCAAGTAACTGTTAAAAAAATCTTTAGCAATATCATAACAGTATTTTTTGGTTAATACATATCACACTTTATTGTCGGTTGACTGGAAGATATTGTTTATGTAGCAATAAGTCCGCCATTGTAACCATGTTTTATTGTGCAAAAAAGAGATTTTTCATTTCATTCATTTCGTTTCACTTTACTTAGAATATATCCTTAATTATGAACATTATTAAAGAAAGTATTATATGGCACACAATCTAAAACCATGATAAAATTATTTAAAAAAAAGAGAAGCAATGATGTTACATTTTATTTTGTAACAATAAAATAATAAATAGAATTAATTTAATTAAAATTGTCATTTTGAAAACCTAATATAACAAATATATTTCATTGTGCTATATTATATCATGGGTCTTTCAGTGTGATTCCATAGGAGGGGGGAGGAGGGAGGGGGGACGCAGACGTAAACAGCGGCCTGACCCCCCCCCCACTCCTCCCCCCAAGATTACGTAATAAACCGAATTTGTGGAAAATGTAAAGAATCGTGAACCCAGCGTTTGTAAAAAGTTAGAAGAAGGTAAGTGGAAAAAACATTTTTGAATGCTTTTAAAAATGTACTTTATTAATTCAAAGTAATTACGAAATCTCAAACTCTTTGGTTTATTTTACAGATCCCAATCTTCAGACCGCAGTGGCTGTAAAGAAGGTATCAGTACGCCCCCTCCTCCCCCCTCCACATAATAAAGCGTAAGCCTCAGCTCCACCCCCCCGCCCACCTCTCCCTCGGTGATTACGTAATATGTGGACAGCCCCCTACATAAAATATTTAGGCCCGTTTTCTATAAGAGACGGATACCGATCGGTAACGGTTTCCGTTGACTATTGATCATTCATAAAAGCGACAAATTCATTCATTATTTTTATAGTATGACGTAAAATATACTTCGCATGGGTAGTACAAATAATTAAAAAAATCGGTTGTGTCACCCAAATACTCCCGGCAAGTAGCCAAGGACTGATTTCATTTGAATATTAACTTTATAAATAAAATCGATGATTGCCCTCTCTCGGCCCGCGGAAGAATCCGGTTGGCTTTTTTTTTGGCTAAGCGCCAACAGACGGCGTCAATATTTGATTATTACCTCCCTCAACACTTACCCCGCAACCCCACCCTCTCCCCCCCCGCACCCCCTTTCCCCGCAACCCTCACCCGTCGCAAACCCACCCCCCACCCGCAACCCGCACCCCGGACACCCCTCACCTCCCTCACCACCGACCTTCCTCTGCAAACACCCCCCTCGCAATACTTTCTCCCCCCCCCGCAACAACCTCGTGTACCTCTTCACCCGCGCCCCGCCCCCACCTTTTTCCGCACCCGTACCCAACCCCCCCCCCCCCCCCATCCTCGTTCGCCCCCCCTTATTCACTCTTTCCCCACAACCTCCCATCCCCCGTATCCCCTCCCCCCTTGCACACCCTCCAATCACCCCCCTCTCTCCTTCCCCCTGCAAAAACCCTCCCCTCCCTTCCCCCGCACCCCCCCCCCCTTACACCCCGCCGCACACCAACTTTCCCTCCCTGTCCACCCTTAAACCAACCCGCCTGAACCCTCCCCTCCCCCCTCCCTCAAGGCAGCCTGGTAACAGTATCCTGGTGTCAGCACAGTGCCAGCATCCTGGTGTTAATCTGGTGCCAGCATCCTGAAGCCGGCCTGGAGACAGTATCCTGGAGCCAAAGTAGTGCCAGCATCCTGGTGTAACACCAGTACCAGCATCCTGGTGATAGCCTGGTGACAGCTTCGTGGGGATAGGATGGTGCCAGCATCCTGGTGTCAGCATGGTACCAGAATCCTGGAGGAAGCCTGATGCCAGCATACAGGTGTCAGACTGGTGCCAGCATCCTAATGACAGCCAGGAAATTCCCCTACTAGCCTCCGATAACCCGACCCCCCCCCCCCCCCCAGTAAACACCCAAATTCGACCGATTACATGTTTATCACATTTTGTATGAAGGAAACCGACTGTTGTCGGTAAGTTGTAACCGATCGGTTCGATCCACCGGTATCGGTTACATATTATTATTGAAACGCAAAATGTATTGTATTTTGAGCAAACCTACAGTTTTACGGAAACCGATACCGACAGGTATCCGTTGCTTTTAGAAAACGGCCCTTAGTGTGACACTTGTTTTTCTGTTGTTTTTTTCGCTAGAACATCATGGACATTGAAATTCACAAGCAACACTCACCAGACAGAAAATACGGATTGAGTACCTAACTAAGTGAAAATAAATACTTATTGTATCTTGACAACAAGCGAGCATCTGGTTTTCTTTGACAACTAGGGATATAAAAAAAAATAGGTACAAAACTTACATTTTTTCCTTACTGTCATTTTAGGCAGTACAGGTATTCGGCGGTTAATATTTCCCTCGAAGAACTTCAATTGGTGGTACACATCATTATTCCTTATGCTTAACATTGTGAAAACACTATTCCATCACAAATTCACTGATATAATCTTGATGAAGCGCGTTTTTGTAGTTTAAAATATTGTGCACAGTGTACTAAAACTTGTTTTTGTACTTGAAAACACTGAATATTGCGTACTAAGACTTGTTTTCGTTAGTTTAATTAGTTTGATATTTCCACAGTTCGATTAATTTACAGTTAGAATTTTTGGTTCATAGATTGCTAGAAATGGTCATGAAAAACTAACCAACTGATCTTTCCCAAATGCTTGATGATACCGTCAGATAAAAGTTGATTAAGATTGGAAGGACCAGCAAGGCTCAAGCCAAGTATTAAAATGAATTTAAATTACCAAAACAAAGACTGACTTCTCCAATGATGGAAATTATGTCAGATGTTGTCATGCCTAGTGATTAAAAATTTCAATCAGCAGTAATGTAAAAAACACCATCCTGCAAGAAAATAGCACTATGATCTGATTACAAGGGTGAATGAAGAACTCAGGAAGCTCAGGAATATTTACACAGAGCTGACCTGGAGAGTGGCAAGGCCATCAAAAATGCACAAATGCAAATTATGCTAAAATTTCACAACCTATCGGGGTAGACTCAGGAATAGGAGATGAATAGAAATGATGAACCGGCTCGTAAGCTGTCTCATCATCAGAAATCAATTCTTGGAATGCACCAAAGCACCAAAAGATATCTATATTTATCTACTAAATGTTGGGGACGAAGAGGACTTGGTTTAAACAGCAGTTCTACGATCCATGGTAGATCCAGACCAATTTAATTGCGTATCAAAAGAAGCCACAGAAACCCAAAGTTTACAAGAAAATGACAGACACGGGCAGATTATACCGCTTCAGCACTGTTTCTGTGGTTTATCTCGTTGTTTTAAACGTTGGGTTTCTTGAGTGCATTCCAAGATAATCAGACTCTAAAAATATTTCATTATATGGATTCACCTATTTTTATTCTTGCTGTGTTTCTTGCTGTGTTTCTTGCTGTGTTTCTTGCTGTGTTTCTGCTGTGTTTCTGCTGTTTTTCTTACTATTCTTGCTGTGTTTCTGGCTGTATTCTTGCTGTGTTCTTTTTATTTTACTGTGTTGACGAACAAGGAGATAACAGCTTTGAAATAGGGTGTCAGATAGAAAAAGCTCAGCCGCCTTCTCAAATATTATAAAACTACTATTCGATAGAAGGCTTAAAATGCAACTTCGTGTTCGCCTGGTACGCTGATACATTTTCTCCATTCTAGTGCGCGGTGTAGAAGCGTGGACACTTGCGGATGCCATGTGCAAGAAGGTGAAGCGTTCGAAATGTGGATCTACAGGAAGATGTTAAGAATTTCCTGGAGAGATAAAGTGCGAAATGTAATAGCTTTGCAACGCAACGTAAATCATTGGCGGTTCTAAAAACCATTAAAAGAAGGACGATGGAGTATCTTGAACACTTTATGCCTAATTCAAAATTATGAACTATTACAACTTATCGTCCAAGGGAAAATACAAGGCAAGAGGGAACCGGGAAGAAGAAGAACATCATGGCTTAAAAATCTGCGCTGATGGCTTGGGGCCAGCACCCGATTTTTGTTCAGAGCAGTTGTTTCGAAGGTACAAGTCTTCCTAATGATCACCAACCTTCGAAAGAAGATGGCACCCCTAGAAGAAGAAGTTCACTTTCTTATTTATGTGAAATGTTCTCTTTTTACAAGCTTTTATTTTCCTTGCGATGTGTGTTAGTACGTATGTTTGTTTAGGTCAAATCTTGCAAGCTTAATAAGCACCACTTTCTCTTATCATATGAATTGAAACTTCACTTGTTGGTTCAGTTCCGATGACAATTTATTTTAATGGTAAGCATGACCTGATTGCATGACATGACACCCAGGATCGGCTCCCGACGAGGCTCCTCTTCCAAGCTCAACAGCACAGACACACAATTTTGAACATGTATTCAATTATGATAGCCCTTTCTAAATTTCACCACGACATGGTTGCTACACCCAGGGTTGGCTTCCAACGAGGGGACTCCTCATCGGTAAAAAGCACAGAAACGAAATTTTGTATACGCATTCAATTATGATAGCCAGTTCTAAGTTACACCGAAATAGGGCTACATCAACCAGGGTTGGCTTTCAACTCCCCAACGGTCAACAGCAGAAACATGAAATTTTGTATAGCATTTAATTATGATAGCCCATTCTAAGTTCCACTATGGCAGGGCTGCTGCACCCAGGGTTGGCTTGGGACAGATCATTTCAATAAAAGCTTGTTTTTTAAAATGTGTTTTCCTTGAATGTTCACCTCATAAGAAGAGATATGTGGTGTATATGTCTTTCTATGCTTAATTTGCTCAAGTTCAAGACACATGCGGCGTTGTAAGCAATCCACTAAGATTACTCGGACATAGAGATTAACCGAAAGAAGAAGCGATACGATAACAGTGATTTACATAATTAAAACGACACAAACTCGGCAGCATAGTTTTACATGGCAGATGCTTTACACATCACAAGATATATGTGGAATTTGGCCAAATCTATAATGCATGATGTCTTTCTATGCTCATTTTACGGAAGATCAAGACACTTGCGGCGTTGTATGCAATCCAGTAAGATTATTCAGATATAGAGATTAACCGAAAGAAGAAGCTATACGATAACAGCGATTTACATAACGATCTACGATATAAAAACGGTCACAAACTCGGTAGCAGATATTAGTTTTCCGCGGCGGATATTCGAGTAGAACGAGCGGATCGCGGGCGACCGGCCGCACCGCCGCAAACTAACGCACTAACCAAGGCTTCGAGCAGAAGGCAAATCAAAAACCGTAGTTAATTTTGTTATCGCAATAGTCCGGGCGGTTGCCTAGCCAGCGAGACGGGCAGGGTTGCGACATATCGCTCATAATACGCGAATTTTACGATCTGAGAAACAAGGCTTACGGAACGCATCACTGGATACACGCTTTTGTAGACGTATCAGAACAAAGTGCTTTCCAGATCGATAGAAAGTCAGCACAGCGAACGACTCACGCACAATCACAAGTTCTCTAAATAGTAGACGAAAAAAGCGGTTGGGGCACCCCAAGACTTTCCAGGTAAATAGACAACCCCCCCCCCCAACCATTTTCGTACCATATATGTACTATTCGTACCATATTGTTCGTACCGTATTGAAGTTTTTTTTTATTTTATTTATTTATTTCCTTAATTCAATTTACAACTTACATAAAGAAAATCCTTATCCTAACACAAAAACATTTTATAATAAGTGTACATATTATACCTAGCTTAGAAAGGAAATTCATCTTTTTGACATATCGGTTTACCACCTCACTAGGTATGAACCTGTGTTGAGGTGGTAATAACATCGGTATATTATTTTGAGACGAGAGGGCAAGTCTTATCTAATACGTTAACAATGTAAAAATTAAAGTTAAAATTATAAACATCAATAAAATTATACAAATTAAATTAAAATCTACTAAGTTATATTAAATAATTATTGTTTATTAGATATTAGATACAAATACATATAAATATGATATATACCATATATAAATATTATTATAGATTATTTATAAATATAATATTATGTAACATATTATATATCAATATTATAAATAAATTCATACATATAATATGATAGTATATAAAATAGAGTTATAATATATATAACATGATCACACTCGACACCTCAATGTAGTAAAATGATATTTTTTCCAATAGTAGTATTTTCTCAAATATAGCGGAGTTTAAAAAATATTTGTGTCGCTTGTTATGTGAAATATTCCAATCAAAATTTCACAAGGTTTCCACCCAACTAGGGACACGTTCTCTAAATAGTCAAACAAAAAAAAACGGTCAGAACACCCCAAGACTACCAGCAAGCACACAACCCCCCCCCCCCAGCCGCCATTTTCGTACCATATTTGTAGAATTTGTACCATATTATTCGTACCGTAAATTGGTATTTTTTCCAATACGATGGAGCATTTTCTTAAATATGATCAAAATTCAACCAAAATTTCACAATTTGGTTTCGACCCAACGAGGCATCTGTTTACCGAATTTCAAGTCTTTGAGTCCAATATTTCGAGATTGAAGTATGACTAACGCGCCCTCTGGTGGACCGATTTCAACCACAATCTTTTCAACTTTTGCCATGACCAAATGATGCCTGCATACCGAATTTCAGCTCAACATACAGACAGACTTAAGTCTGGAAATAGTCTTAATCGTCTCGGGGAGGGGAGGGGGGGTTGCGTCTTGTGAACGCGCTAAAAAAATGGGTGCAGAGAGCCATGTAATAGTGGAACTGCTATACATAATATCGTGTTTAAACTGTTGACCGTTGAGGAGTCCCCTCGTTGGAAGCCAACCCTGGGTGCAGGAGCCCTATCGCGGTGGAGCTCAAAACGGGCGATCATAATTGGATGCGTACACAACATTTTGTTTATGTGCTGTTGACCGTTGAGGAGTCCCTTCATCGGAAGCCACTTCTGGGTGCAGCAGCCTTGTTGCGGTGAGAACGTGCTATCATAATTGAATGCGTACACAAAACTTCGTTTCTATGCTGTTAACAATTGAGGGGTCCCTTCGCCGGGGTCCAACCCTGGGTGCAGCAGCCATGTCATGGCGAAAATTATAAAGGGCTATTTAAAATTGAATGCGTATACAAAATTGTGTGTCTGTGCTGCTGACCGTGGAAGAGTATACACGTCGAGAGCCGACCCTAGATGAAGAATCAAGTCATGCTCACCATAAAAATGCATTGTCATCGGATCTGAACCAACATGTAAAATTTCAACTCCATAGGATAAGAGGAAGTGGTTTTGATTCAGCTTGCAAGATTTGACCTAAACAAACTATCTAACAAACATTGCAATAATGTAGCGTATTGTCATTATGACGTCAGAGCATATTTCACACATATCTACAATGTATTAACGCCTTATATGGTTGGATTAAATTTTCTTGATCTGATTAAATGTCAAAATTAATATGAAACACGAACACTAATCATAACATTTTCTTCTTCCGCATCGGCCAATGACAGCTGATTTGATTATTATTTTTCGGCTAGGTAAAAGGGAAAATAGTGACGAGTGTTGACGGAGCCTTCATCTATATTAGTGGTTCTCAAAGTGGGCGATAACGCCCCCTTGTGGGGCGTTATCGCCCCCTTTGCATGTTATCGAACGCGCCGACTTGCGGCTGTTTTTGAGTGAATTCAAACCTGATATCAACAAACTTGTTAAAAATCATCAGATTCATCAGTCACATTATGTTAGTTTTAAAATTAAAATTGATTATGTTTGTTTTAATTTGAATAAAAGAGACTCTTAGTATTATAAAGTTGCGTTTTAATTGCTTCCACTGGTAAAAGAGTCTCGTTTAGAATTAAAGTAATGAATGTCATTGTGGTTTTTAAGATGTTGCATAGTAAAAAAAAGGGGGGCGCTGGAAAATAATTGATTTTCAAAGTGGGCGGTAGACGAAATAACTTGGAAAACCACTGATCTATATCATCAGCTGAGTAGTCAGAAATCAAGTCAGAAACCCATCAAAGGGTTACGGGGGAAAACGATAATTTTTATTTGTGAAAATTAGTTACTAATGCCATCTTGTGGCTTGTTCCCAAACGAATCGAAGCATGAATCGATTATCTAAAGAATGATCACAGTCTTCCGTTAAATGAAAGAGAAGAAAACGTGCGACGGGAATGAACGATGAAAATCCACGCGGTGACGGTGGACCTTGACCATTCTTTGACGTCAGGTCCAGCAGTGGGGTACCCCGATGTCCCTCCGGTTGACTCTGAGGAGGAACTGTGATGGGAAATGCTGATCAAGGCAAGACTTTTCCACGTTTTTGATTGTTTTCTGATGTGTAATTAAACTAAGGCTAATATAAAAGGACTTCGCCGGTCACCAGCCAGTGAAATAATCGGAACTGCAATGTTGAACATGTTGAAATGTATTGTCAACTGCAACAAAAATGCATTGTCATCGGCACTGAACCAACATGTACAATTTTAACTTCATCGAATAAGAGGAAGTGATTCTAATGAAGCTTGCAAGATATGACCAAAACAAACTAACACACTAACATACATACTGAGAAACATTACAAGATAAATAAAAGCTAGTAAAAAGAGATTATTAATCAATTTTTAAACTATGAGTGTCATCTACTTGTTGCATTCCGTAGAAAATTCCTAGCTGCCAAAACGTAGTACGGAATCGAGCAATCTAATACGCTGTATAATCAATGGTAAAATAAATGATAGCTGTCGGTTTTTTCTTTCAGGAAAATTACAATAAAAGCTTAAGCATAAAATACACTATACATACATCGCAGAAAATAACCCATAGCAAGATTTAACCAGAGATATGTATTTAAAAATGTCTCATGTCGCTCCACTAAGCTACGCTTGTGCTAGAGCGGACATTACACTGCATTATATCTGTAATCCATTTAAAATAATAAATATTTTATATTATATATTAGGTATAGGATAAATACTGAATATTTATATAGATATAAATATATACATATATAGATATTAACATACACATAGAATACTATATACGAAAAATAAATGACAATATATAAATACAAGACAAAGGATACACGTGAGATAAAAAAATAGTCTAGATTTGAAAAAATGTATAAAAAAAGTCAACATTAAAAAAGAAGATAGTCGTGATTAAAATAGTATTGTTTAAAAATAGTCGTGATTAAAAATAGTCGGGATTACCTATAATAAATTTTAGTTAATAATGTCAAGAGAATATCATAAAATTATTGAAACCGCTCGTTGGTTTTGGATCTGTATACAAACTGAAGAAAGTGTTGAATCGCTAATTTAACATTTATAAATAAACAAACCTATAAGAAACCATTTATTTAATTAAAAGCCGCTGATGGGCCAACACTGAGCAACGAGGATACCAGTTTTTTTAAAAATACAAATGTACTCGGGTTAGTTTTTATATCTTCGGGTACGAAAACCTTGAGCAAAAGTAGTTCTCATTTGGGGCACTTCATAATAATCGCCAGCCGCTCTCCGTGTTATGTTAGATTTTTGCGATTTGATGAAATTATTTATTTGTCTTAGCCGCAATTATATTAGGGCCACGCCGCGTGTTGCAACGCGTTGGATTAAATTCGGTTTCATATATTTAGCATGAACATGATTATATAGACATGGCCCGGTGTCGCCGCCCGAGCTGACGCCACGCAGATCACTCGATTTCGATCGGCGTGGGATCGGTGGTGGGGGAAGCCACGCGTTGGCTCGCTTCTCGCTAGTATAATCAGCCGTGGGCACTCGCATTTGCGCTCGTGGCCGACCACACTGATCATATAAATGCCGAGCAAGTGAGCAGACGCATACCTACGTAATACGTATTTCAGTGCGCATACCTACGTATTTTTAAGCTATTGCATAGCTTTTATCGCGGGCCTAGTAGGCCAGCGCGGCGACCGAATGAAGAAATTTCTTAACGAAAATTAATTATTTTAAACTGATAATTACTTCTAAACGAGTACTGCTTACGATTCGAAGAAAATATATGTTAAACAAGAACATTTCCCTAATATTCTTAGCTTTGAATATTTTAGATTTTGTTTATATTAAATAGTGTAATTAATTTGTGAAATTAGGTCGAACCGAACACAAAAACGACTACTACGCAAATACTATCTGGCGTATTATTATGAAACCTGCACCATTGATTTTCTATAAAATCAATGCCTGCACCATTTTAAAGATAATTTAATTATCTATCTTTTTATCTACGATTCTTTTCGAATAATCCGTTTTTTTTGCTTTATCGAATAAAAAATTCGTGCGCGGCGCTTTATCGGAAGACGTTTAAATTATTCCGAATCATGTGCTTCCGCAGCCGCAAATGATTCGGAATAATTTCAACGTTTTCCGATAGAGCGCAGTTACCTGATATCAGAAAAAAATAAAATAAATAAAATACATAAATATTTATAATTGCATAAGTTGTTAAAAATGTTATGCAATAGCTTTACCGCGGCAGTCCCCGAGTGCGACACGTATTTTTTAAATATCATTTTCAATAAAAGGATGTATGTAGTCCATTTGTGTCAAATCAAATCAAATTGTTTATTGTCTTAAAAACTAATACATAGTTGTATAGACAGTAGGATTACATTTGGCCGTGATAACATTGAATTCTTTTTTAATGATCAAATTCTTCTACTACTAATCAAAACGTAAAAGGTTACTCGTAAGAATGAAGAAGGTATTATTGTAGAATAAAATCGAGTCTCACCATTTAGTTTACCAGATTAAAAACACAGAGTAAATTATTCTTTAAAATACCGATAAAAATAAGTTTTTTTAGTATAAAATTAATAAATGTAATGTCAAAAATAACAAAAAAAAGTGACGGTTGTCAAAAAGTAAAATAAAATGTCTTAGTGATTATATTGTAAATAAAAAAAGTGACGGTTGTCAAAAAGAAAAATAAAATGTCTTAGTGATTATATTGTAAATAAAAATCGTCAAGGTATAATTAATATGTGCCTACCTAATAATAAAAAATAGTTAATACGTTTTAGTCAAATTGAAAATCGTTTTAAAACCTATTACAGAAAGAGATATAGTCGAGATGCAGACAGTTTTTAGAGATCGTTAATGTCGTACAATTCTCTTTCAATTAGATATAATTTGAGTTTATTTTTAAATTGGAGCATTTTTCCTTCGCGGCATATATTTTTTATACTAGAGGGTAGCTTATTGTAGCATATAATTCCGACGTAGCTCGGATTCCTTTTAAAAAGTTCTAGATTTGGACGAGGAAGAATCAGATTATTTCTCCCCCTGGTAAAGTGTTTAAGGGTATCTGAATGTATCGGCAGCTGAGCTAGGTTTTTTGTGATCAATTTAACGCATTCTAAAACGTATAGAGATGGAAGGGTGAGGATTTTAAGCCTTCTGAAATGACCACGGCATGATTCTACATAACCCAGATTACTTAAAATTCGAATGGCCCGTTTTTGCAATGAAAAAATATGTTGCCTTAGATCGATGGTGCATTGCGCCCAGAAGAGAATACCGTAACGGAGAAAAGACTCAAAATAAGCGAAATAAATCGTTTTCGTGTCCTTAGAATTAATCAGTTTTCGTATTTGGCGCAGCAGAAAACAGGCACTAGAAAGTTTGTCACTTAATTGTTCTCCGTGTGCATTCCATCTCAAGTGATTATCTAAAACTAAACCAAGAAATTTGTGAGAACTGACATCGGCTATGTTGTTTTTCCCAATATGTACCTGTGGAGTATTTTGTATTTTATTTTGCTGAGAGGATATAAACATTGAAACAGTTTTGGACGTGTTAAGGGATAACTTGTTTCTCTCAAACCATGCATTTAGTGAAACCAATTCAGCATTTAAAGTTGTAACAACTTGGTCAATATTAGAATGTGCATAGTTTATGCTGGTGTCAGGTCATTTATGTATAAAAGGAAAAGGGTTGGTCCCAGAATACTCCCTTGTGGAACTCCGCACTTTACTTCGCACTCATTGGACATTACATTCTTTAATAATCCGCCTTCGTAGTTACAAAGTTGTACTACTTGTTTCCGATTTGATAGGTAACTGGAGAACCACTTAAGACTGTTCCCTCGGATGCCGTATTTGTCAAGTTTACTAAGCAATATATTGTGATTCACCATGTCGAACGCTTTTGAGAGATCGCAGAAGACCGTGCCTGAATAAAGTTTCGCGTCAACATTACTGTACATTGTTGATAAAATATTATGTAGTGCATCTATTGTTCCTTTATTTTTCCTAAAACCAAATTGAGTTTTTGATATAATATCTTTATTTTCTAGATATTTGACTAACCTGATATTAACTATTTTCTCAAGAATTTTTGAAAAAACCGGCAGTAGAGCTATTGGTCTGTAGTTAGCAATATCAGTTTTCGGGCCGTTTTTATATAATGGAACAATTTTTGCAATTTTAAATTGCTCCGGGAAAACGCCATCTCTCAGAGAAATATTAAATAAGTTAGCTAGTACTTCGGCTATTACAGGCAGTGCAAGTTTCACTGTTTCAATAGTAATATCATCAACCCCAGAAGATTTTGTGATTTTCATTGAGTTGACAATTTTTGTGATCTCAACTGCATCGGTTGGTTGCATAAAGAAAATATGGCGGCTGTAACAAATATTGTGTCCGCCTACCTGACTGGGTGTCGTGTTAGAATTGTTGACTTGCCCGATTTGGGAAAAATAACTATTAAACATATTAGCTACCTCGCATTGATTATCGACTGTGTGATTATTTACACTGAGTGTGATATTAGAATGAGTCTGTTCCCTTTTGCCCAGTTTTTCATTCACGACTTGCCATAGTGCTTTAGAATTGTTTTTGGAGTTCAATATATTTTTTCTGATACTGTTTCTCTTAGCATTTCTTATTACTCGCCTATATACTATTTCGTACCTATTTATGTACCCTAAAACATATTTATTGCATTCAAATTTGCGAAGGTATCGAAGAAAGCGCAAATTTTTGGCAGACTTTTTTAATCCTTTCGATAACCAACATTTTACATGACTAGATTGTTTTACCTTGACGACTTTCTCTGGAAAACTATTGTCAAAATTAGATTTAAAGCTATTGAAAAATATAGTGAACAGATCATTAGCACTTTCGTTTTTAGCATTTAATTTTTTTTCCCAGTCCTCGTCAACAAGTTTATTTATGAAGTTTTCTTCGTTAATTTTGGAGAAAATTCTAGTAGTTTTGAACTGGATCTCCTTTTTAGCGCTGTTATTTAATGAAACAAAAATACCTTCGTGATCTGATAGCCCAGTAGAGCAGACCTTCGAAGAAAACAAAGTGGGAGACAGATTTGAAAATATATTATCAATAAGAGTTGCAGAGTGATCGGTGATTCTTGTTGCGGATTGAATATATGACTTTAAACCATACATATTGAGTATACTATTTATATTATATTTTGCTACTGAATCTACTAGGAAGTTAACATTAACGTCTGTACATATAATAATTTTCTTGTCTGCAAATATTTCTAAGAGTTTTGAAAATCTTTTTAAGAATATGCTAATATTTCCATTGGGTGATCGATATAAAGAGAAGACGTACATGTTACTTTCTGATAGTTTTACTCCGCAGCATTCGAAATGGCGATCTAGACAAAGATCAGCACATTGCGGTAACTGCTCGCTATCTAGATTATTCTTGATTAGTACCATGGTTCCACCCATTTTAAAAATATTTCTATGCTGGTAAGCGCCAATATAAAAACCGGGCAGATTTAACGATGTCTTCTCATTTTTTTTCCAGAATGCTCCACCAAACAGACAATATTGATTTTGTCATTTATTTCTAACAACAGTTCTAAGTCTATTAATTTATTTTTGAGGCTATTAATATTTTGATAAAAAATAGAAAGTGAATCTGTAGCTTTTGGTTTTTTAAAATGATCTATATTTTTATGTGTTATATTGTGCTGGACGAAAAAAACGTGTTCTTAGCCGATTTTTTTCTGGATTTGCTGAAAAAGAAATTTTTGAGTTCAAAACGTCGTGCTTGAAAATTGCTTTGGTTGTAAAAACGTTACAGTATTTTTGGTTGTTTAAAATATTATTCAAAACCGGTAAACAATTATTTTCCGTGTAGCCTAGATATTCTTTCCTATACTCCGTGGCTTGTATATTATGTATTATTTTCTGACAAATTGATTGAGTACATGGTTCGGCGTGAGCGTTACTAAGATTTTTAATAAAGGTTGAGTGTTGGAACAGCTTAGAATAACACTCAATATTTCGATTTAGTTCCATTTCTCTTAGGTAATGGCTATATAAAACTTCAGTTAGATAAACATTAGTTTTAAGTGAGCTTTTTAGGCTGAATGAGAGCTCAGTCAAAAATCTATAGGGGTTTTTGTCATTGCATCCGCCCATTATTATGAGATGATCTCTCGACGTCATGTTTTGAGCATTTAGCATCAGTGTTTGAGCATCAGTGTTTTTGTCAATCTGAAATATTGGTGAAATCTAGTTTCGTCGTTTTCTAGTTTATTTACCAATAAATTTTATTTTATTTTATTTTCATTTCTTAGGAAAACTTACAGCTACAGTTAAACATATATAGGTACACATTGAGAGATATGTGCTGAAGGTCAATTAATGCTATGCACTTCGAGTTCCTCTTACTGTTTTATTGAATGCACACAATATTTCCTTTTCTTCTTGAGTAGGCTTAACATAAGTAGGTACCTAGGCAATATTTTCCTTAGCATCCGTATCTGAGTCGGACGAAAATATTGTAGACAAGTGCGGACGATGACGGCCACCACTGAACTGACACGAAAATTCGTCAGCCCGCGCGGGGACACGACACTGTAGTATAATCACCTGCCCGTTGCGTGGGACAGAGTAGCAACACGCGGCGTATAATTGCGGCTTTACATGACCCAAAATCATTTTGACAAATAGTAGCCGAACTTCCAGCACCTGACACTCTTGAAAGAGCAGGTCCAATGGATATCTGTATTACATTATTAGCTATTATAATCGACACATCTGTTATTGTTGTATGTGTTTTTTTCTTAAGCTCATATTTGTGGCAGCCCTGAACTAAGTGCGTCACACTGTGAGAATCAAGTAAATATCGTTCCGCCCAAGCCGGCAGGGCTGGCTCGTAGCTCCCGCCCACTATCCGCGTAAATAATTCAACCAGCAAATGGATATTAGAGTGACGACACTCGCCCTTCTCGCTACCTTGAACTTCAGCACCCCTCGAGGTCATTTTAAAAGGGACTTAACTTTCACCCTGAGTAAGAAAGAGAGAAGGCCAATCCTCGAGTTTGGTTCAGGTTAAAGTTCCCCCGGCATGACACTCCCGTCAATAACCATAGCTATGCATATGGTAGTGTTCGCGAGTGCGTAATAAATCTTTTAACCGCCCCACCTATACGAACGTACGTGATACGGCCGCTATATTATCGTCCGAACGCAACAAGCCGTATCCCGTACGTACAATTTTTTTTTTAAACTTTTTGAAATTGGTTTGTTTGAGAAAGGACTTGTTAAAAAGTCATAATTTACTAGTTCATTTGCAGAATGTATTGAGATAAAGTTGATTGATATATTACATAAAATACAAAATCTACCTGAAAATGAGAATTCTAATGAAAAAAAAAACAGGGATTTTACCTACTTTTTGAATAATAACCCAAAGGTAGGGTAATTCCCAATTAACCCCTCAAGCGGTGGGTGTAAATCTTGGCAGTCACCTGTCATTTCTGAGAATTGAAGGTCAAAAATATAGCACTTTAGAAAAACGATCATAAGAAAGAAACTACTTGATAAATCATGAAAAGAAGAATTGTAGAATGATCGCATTGAAATTTGAAATATAAAACATTGAAGCCTCATTTTGTAAAACAATTAGATAATTATGAATAATTATTAGAAAGTTGAACAACTGAAAAAACTCACTTATTCAGCGATATCGACGTTTTATCTCAAAATACGAAACCCTATCTAGAAATCGTAAACACATTTGTGTACGTTTTTCCACGCTTTACCAAATTCATTAGTTCGTTTTATTTATTTTCAAACAAATATCCGAATAGAAGCTACATAATATCCGAAGAGAAGCACAGATCCGAGCAATGGCAACACTCGACTAAGTGCCCCCAGAATACAAACAATTATATTAGGGATTCTAGATTGCGAGAAGCACGACTGAATAATCGTAAATTTCGGAATGTATCCGTAATTTTAGTTCTTTGAGAGCGCGGTTTGTCGCGCCGCGCTCGTACCCGTTTTGGGACGTTACTGAGCATTGACTACAATACATCGTATCCGATTCGAGACTTAACTGTCTTAAGTAAATTCGCATATAACAATATTCGCTTATTCTTATCTTATCGCATCAAATTAGATAAAATCACTAAATTCGATGACTTCGTCAGCTCTTCTGTTAACTTGGTTACGTTGGCGAACTGGTGAGGGCGCTCAAGGGGCATTGTGGCCTGAACAAACACATGTTCAACCTCAAGCTCAGAGACACAAAAATGTGCAGGTTCTGCCAAGGAGCAGAGGAAACTCCCCAGCACCTCATGTGCGAGTGTGGCCCGCTGATGCGTAAAAGATACACCCACTTAGGTGGTCATTACCTCCAACCTCAGGAGGTAAAACAATCTGGCGCCAAAAGCCTGCTGCGGTTCTTAAATGACACAAGGCTTAGTGCAGAACTATAGTAGGTGGCGAACACAATAGATCAGCAATGGTCGCAGTGTTACAAGGCTCATAAAGACCTTAGAAAAGCCCCGCTCAACAAATAAAAATACGTTGGCGAACCTGCGAGAACTGTATATTAACTAATCGGATAAGATGAAAGCATTGACTATATATGGTATTGGATTGCTCAACACCATAGTACGATTTAGCGACTCTATCGCGCCGGCGAAATGTAGGTGGCGGTGATAGCATTGACGGCGAAAGTAATAGAAATTTGTTTACCTAATTTTTGGCATAACATTGCTAATGAATAGATTTTTTATAAAGGATTGATTATAAAAACCCAATAATTTAAAAAATAATAACAATCAATTATTAGTAGCATCTATCACATTTTTATATGGGCTGATTACATCACAGAAATAATACGGAGAGATATAATGCCATATATAGGTCTATCTGAACATTGGAGTGCGTAATTATTACGTATTGAAACCAGTATAACATTTAAAATTTATATCTTTATGTAAATACAGTAGGGCAGCGGTTATCCGAACCTCGAATAACCGAGTCCCGGGTTAACCGAGCCACGGCCAAGCCATGTTTTTATTACCCAACGTCATTCCTCTACTCCGATTTTACTATGCGGTACTGTATTTTATAATTTGTGTATTATTTTACTTCATTGACTACGTTGTCATTCATTTTAAACTTTACCATATTTACCCCCCTCGTTTTACGACAGGGTCCGTGTTATCCGAGTTTTTTATTATCCGAGGTACCTACCCTCGGTCCACATTACCTTGGATACGCGAGGTTCTACTGTAATACTAAAATAAGAGCTGTGATTATTATATTACTCGTTTGTTATTATATTATTATTTTATACCGTATAAGCGTGTTTTCATCCGCCTGTAATTTAAAAGAAATCAGAATACAGATAGACAATATTTTCAGTCATATTTTCGTGTGGTATTAGTATATACTGGTTTTCTCCACACACTGATCTAAATTAGACATGCACAGTTCGGCTCTTTTTGGTAATGCCTGGCTCTCGACGGGCCGCCCCCGACCCTTCGCGTTGCATCGCATGCCCGCGCTATGACTTCGTCTTTGCTTAGCGTTCTTTTTCGGCCCTAAGGGTCGCAACGAGATATTAAATAGCCTATAACCTTCCACAAGAATTGGGCTATCAAATGCAAAAATAATTTTTCAAATCCGACTGGTAGTTCTAGAGATTAGCGCGTTTAAACAAACAAACATTTCAGCTTTATTATTAGTATAGATAGATAGATGATGAAAGTCACTGGTGATTGATTGATATTGCTAAATTAAAGCCATAATTAAGAAGTACGTTATACTGCCGCTTGTACGCTAGATCTTCCTTCAGATTCTCTAGACCTAGCGTGCGCAAAACTTATAAGCGCTCATCCCACGTAAAATAAACAAAAATATATGAGAGCGAATATCGATATCGTTGGATGCAATTAAACCCTTGACCTGCGAAGTTAGCCTTGGTCATATACGGCTAGAAAAGTAAGTGAGAACGAATGCACACCTATTATTCAATGCTACTACTCATTATAATGAGACATATGAAGAATCTATTAATAATTCAGCTGCCATATGCAGCAGCCGATAACCTAGCCAATATTTATAAGTACCTACGCGATATTATGCGTTGCTATTACATATCCCGAATGAAATGCGGACTTTAGACAACAGATGGTGCACCAATGCAGTTTGTGATATAAAAATTTGACACAGCGCCATTTTTTTGTGTCATCATCAAGTGCCAAGACGCGCACGAGTGATGAATTGGAAAAGTGTGTCCATATTGTTGCGTTAAATATGTCGAAATGTATAACAAACAAAGAGCATTTGTGGACAGCATTAATTTTTTGTTTTCATTTGAAGAAAACTGCTGCTGAGTCATATCGATTACTTCGAGAAGCTGGTGAAGCTGGTGGAGAAGTGGTGACCTGGATGTTGCACACAAGGAACGTGGAAAACCGCCAAAGAATATGAAGATGTGGGTTTGCAAGCATTGATTCGCAAGCATTGATTCGAAGATGATTCGCAAACACAAAAACAACTCGCCGAGCAATTGGGCGTTAGTTAACAAGCTGTTTCCAATCGGCTACAAGAGATGGGAAAGATTCAGAAGACCGGTACATGGGTACCACATGAGTTGAACGGCAGGCAAATGGAAAAGCGCAAAACCACGTGTGACATTTTGCTCGCTCGGTACAAAAATAAATCGTTTTTGCATCGTATAAGTTACGGATGGCGTGCCGCTTTATCTTGCCGATAGGTTCACCTCGTAATCGGCGCACGGCCGTCCCCTGAGATCAGAGGGCAATAATCTGTTATGCATCCCTGGTCGTAGCAGTGACTTTTTTCACACTCCTTCTCCGTGGAAGCTGCACGACTCTTTTACGCACTTTACCAAATGATGTTAGAACAGCCCCAAGCATCTCCTCGTTCAAGGCCAGGCTCAAGGAGCATATAACCCTAAAATCCATAAATTAACCAATCCACCTCTCCGCCCTCCTTCTTGCTTTCCTTTCCTTCCTTCCTCTCCTTACTTTCCTCTGCGTCCTTATTTAATTTTAGTCATTTGTTTTACATTTTTTTATTATCTGTTTCTTTCTAGTTTATATTTGTTTCTTTTTATCATTTGTATTTTTTTATTGTTCTTTTGCGTAGCCAACGTACTAAATATGTTATAAACTTAAGCTATAGGTTAGCTGATAGACATTGCTGCAAGGCAATAAGCTCGCCTTTTATTTAAAATTAAGATTATTATTAATATTATTAGTGATAAATGAAAGCTCTGATTGAGTACATTCCGGAAATAGACATGTATCTATATAGATAAATACATAAACCACAAATATTTCATTAAAAAACTCCATAAAAAATATAAATATAATAGTTCCCTTTCTGTAACGGCAGTCGTGTTTTTTTATTCTTTTTTATATATTTACTTGTTTCAAAAATTCACTCTATCAGCACTGTACATTACTGTGATCTGAATCTGTGCTATTTCAGTTATATATTTATTTATTTATTTAAGAAATCGACATTACAGTACACACCAATTCGCTGAGATGTAATATACATAAATATAAAAGGCATTAAATATTGAAGCTAAAGCATTAAACATGGTAAGAGTAACAACTTGAGATGTCGACTACAGCGGGCGAGCCCGTCACCTTAGGAAGTTTTAACGATTAGTCGTTCTATCTCCCTGGAGTGAGCGTAGAAGACTTGGGGACGAAACAGTCCACCATCTAGCTACGTCACTAGCCCGTAAGAGGCCAACGCCTTAACCACGAGATAGCCAGGAATGTTACCTGGCGGGACGACACTCACGCCCTTACTTCCAATTGTGACTAGATTACTCCGGTCTCTCGATTGGTTACGAGTTCGAGGTCGTTTGCGCGGTCCTCTCCCTTACGAAGCGGTGAAACGGTGTATACCGAATCTATCGCGGACCACAGCGTCCTTTGCCCGGCTGTACACCCAGGATCGGATGGCCGATGGTCGTTTTAAGAGCAGTCGCCGTAAGGATACAGGATAAGGTAAGAGTATCAGAATACATAAAAGGTAGTGCATGAACAGGTAGTGCAATGCCCATACCTTGAAGAGATGTGGGCTCGCAGTAGAAATAGTCTGACGCTGTCGAACATAGCGCATTTATGTGTCGCAAGGCACGCTTACGAAGACTCCATCGACTTGAGTTGGTTCACGAGGCCGGCTCCGCATGCCAGTAATAATTTTTATTTGAGAGTTATTTGCATCAGAGTTTCGTGTGAGAACGACCTCATTCGCGAAAATCTTACGAGAGATAAGGATGTATTATGTCAACTTATTCTAAACCAAATGGTCAGCTTGAGACGTACCTTGTTACGTTGACTAAGTATAATAAATCTTGTATTCAAATTAGCATATAGATTTCAAGCGTCACATAAGTCGATTAAAATACAGTTACATTAAATATACAGCTGTTTCAACTTTACAGCATGGCTGTTGAACTGTAAAAGGCAGACGACCCCGCCTGACCCGAGTAGTTACTCGACTACACGTGTTCTTCTACTTAATTATCCCCATCCGGGGCAGTGGAGCATTTAAAGTGTCCAGGAACATGGTCGCTAAACTTTCACTGCATTGTTTATAGGCTGGTCGACTAGAGTGCTAATTTAATGAGCCTTGAGTATGTATAATGGGGAATCGATGTGATTAGTTCTAGATTCTACAGGAAGCGAATTGCATTCTTGAATTTCTTGTACACCGACAGCCGATGTACGAATAAATGACAAACATTGAGTGTGAATGAGTACCTAGAAACAATATATAAAAGTTTATGAGATTATCGTATCTATGTATGTATTATATTAGATGTATGAATATTTATTTATGAATATTTGAACTAAAATACCTTTCGTTTAATTTGGTCTCTTCAAAATTTTTTAATTTTAGAATAAAATAACTACCTCCATCCTTGTAATTATTAAATGTAAATACCATTGCAATATAAAGTTTAAAAAAAATAAAAAAATAAAATAAAAACCTAAGAGCGGATATATCATGCTCTTTCGGCAGGCAATATACGATTTCTGTCGGTACCACCTCGATACAGGTTTTTCCTAGTGAGGTGGTAAACCACAAACTATCATTTCTGAATCTCTTTCCGAGTTAGGAAGTAAATTGAAAAACTGTTTAATTAATTATGAAATATTAGGCTAAGAGAATGTTTTTTGGAATTAAATGTATTTTTATGGACTTAAACAAATAAATAAAAAATAAAAAATCATTGATTATATATCGTACTAGATTGCTCAGCGTCGTAGTACGATTTGGCAACTAGAATTTTATTACGAAACGAACTCACTCACTACGTAGATGGTACACATAGTTCTAAAAATTGATTAATCTATCTAATTATCTAAATCTAATTTATCTAATTAACCTAAAAAATTATCTATTCTATCACTCTATCTATCTATAAATCGATTAATCTTCTCTTATCATGTTTAATCTGTCGACTTTCGTGTTATAACAGTACAGCGGCGCACTGTAGATGGCGCTCTAAACACGCCCAAAATGGTATAAAATATTAATAACAAACAAAATTTTCTATTCATAGACGCTTATTATTTTAATATTATTAATATACAGATGTTAATCTGCTAGGCCAGTATGTCCGTCGGAGACCAATGCCTTACGACGAGGCACAGGAAAAGGTATCCAACGGACAGCCTCACCCCTGACTATCAGTTTGGAAGGATATTATCTCCGTCTGGAATTAACCATCAGGAAACCTCCTTCCTCCCGACTAGTTACAGTTCGAGGTCGCTTGCGCGGTTCTCTCCCTTACGCAGCGGTAATACAGTGTCTACCGAATCTATCGTGGACCACGGCATCCCTTGCTCGGCTATTCACCCAGAATCAGTAAGCCGAATGGTCGTTTCAAGAGCAGTTGACGTAAATTTAACAACTATCCCCGCTCTATAGTACACAATACGGTTTCCAGACCTCCCCGGCTGTCGGTCGGATTGCACAATCGATTGGCTTACGCCGCACGGTGCGCAAACTGTCCAGGAGCGCCCGAAGGTTGACTCCTAGGGGAGACTGGCCTGCAGGGCAGAGTCCTATACGGGCTCGCACTTCTGTATGGAGGCTGCTGGATGGGTGTTGACCCGTGCGTTTGCAAAACTGCAACAAGGCTAATTAGCTCCCACATAATGGAGCAGAACAAATTGTATTGTAGTAGAATAACAAGAAATGATAGTGGTGGGTGCTCACCAATAGTGTCTGCTGCGCTGGAACTATCGTGAGGATGTGATCCACCGCTGCTGTCCTCATCCATCTCGGAGCTGCCCACGCTGAGCAGCGAATTGTCGCTGCAGGACGACTGCGACTTAGCCGCATGGTGACGCTGCAGACAACGAAACAGAAAACATTATTACGAGATTCCACAAAATGTCATTTAAAAATCGGACATTAGACTTTCGGACAGGTAGCCTCTGCACCGACTACGCAGAGAGAGTAACAACACACAAAATGCATTTTCTGTATTCAAGACGAAAATTCTTAGACAGCATTTTCTTACATAAAATTATTCATAACCACATCAACTATGCACCCCTTTTGGAAAAAAATCTTTTTAAAATCCCGCGGTCTTCCTCCTCACGTTCAAAAGATACTTTCTATATTCCTTCTTTTCATTCAAACTACGCAAAAAATACCTTCTTCAGACGCTCTTGCATGTGTTATATAATGAAGTTTTGAACGACATAGATATATTCTCAGTGTCATTAATTACTTTTAGGAAACAATTGAGTGATTTGTTGTTGCATTAGTTTTAGTTTACAGCTAATAATTTAGGTACTCGTACTAAATGAAAATAGTTCGATCCGACTAGAAATTTACTTTGTTGTGGCTACATTTACAAGTTTTCATAAAATTAATGGTAATGTAGGTTTAAGTGTATTTGTTAAAACAATTGTTTGTGACTGTTTTTTACCTAAATAAAAAAAAATCGATACAAAACATCGGGGTGGAATCAAAACACTTTTCCAATATGATCATGGGGGATTAGTTAGCGCCCGTCAGAGCCATCTAAAATGTATATTTAAAAAAGTTTCCAACTCGATTTATTTCGGAGATCGTTCAATGCACCAACATTTCAGCTCGCCATTAATATCCTCTAGGGCTTGAAATTCCCAAATTCCCAAGATAGCGGTGTTTACGACAAGAGTGTATTGAAATTCAAAATTTTTAAGACTTTGAGTCTAGTGATTTTGGACAGAAACAAAAGCAAAAACAAATGCAGTCAATTCGTAGATGGATTTTCAGTCATTTATCAAAATCATTTATTTTGTTTCTAGCCTTTTTGATGGCATTACAACAATCAAAAGTTTTATTAATTTATTTGAGTAGTATTAAATACTCTATTAATTACTTTTTATTGGAATAAGCTAGTGTTCTTAGTTTCTGAGATATTAAGTTTTATGTTGGTGACCCGCAATTGCCCCCGGGTGTATTTCTATACTAATATTTTTAAGAAGTAATGTTTGTAAGTTTGTAAGTTTGTATGTTTGTAAATTTGTATGTAGGGGGTAATCTCCGAAACTATTTATCCGATTTCCAAAATTCTTTGACCAATGGAAAGCTCCATTATCGACGAGTGCTATAGGATATTTATATGTTATTGTTATAGATATTGGTTTTCAAAAAGAAATTACGATATTTGTACATCATATCGGAAAAAATGAGCTGGTGAGTTGCTTTATCGGCGTGCGCTGAAAAAAACGGTTTGTTATATGTGAAAACAATATATTACAAAAACATCGACCTTAGAAAAATCTATAAATAGTCGACGACAGCATATATCCAACGTTGATATTTAAGCTATAATAACTGCTTTTATGTCTCAAAAAAGTAAGAAAAAAAAGTAGGCAGTGTTTGTTGAAGACAATAGCAATAAAATAAGAATCCTTATCAAAATAAATTATCCGTTATCATGGGTGTTCAATAGATATAAAATTTTGTGTTTAGGTAGTATAGTTATACATAGAGATATCATGAAATTAGTAACGCGTGGCGAGGAACAAGACTCGTACGTCTACTAGAGATAGGTAGCGTGCATCTGAGGGCGGACGTCTTGCTCTACATATTTAAAGAGAGCGTCTAAAAAGGCAAATAAACGCCACCCTACTTAAATTAACAAATCGATTCGAAATTTCACGCGAAGCGAAGCCGCGGGCAACACCTAGTCATTTTATATTGTGAGTATTTTGCCTCTTAAATATATAAAATAACTATAGAATATGGTTATCAGTGGTATAGATATGAGGATCCTGACACCTTGGACGCCCCCTTCCCACTCTACAGCTTCAGAGACACGTAGAAAAAGCCAAAATCGTAATTTTGAACGATTTATATTTGATTTTGGCTGCTGGACTGCGGAGCATTGAAAAAAGTGTACAAAAATAGTTTTTTTATCGAGAAAAACCCCCAGATTAAAAAGCCATCCAAGCGCCACATTGTTATCACCAATAAATAGAAATACACAATAAGTCAGAATCTGTGTTCCAGAATTAGTTGGTAGCATAGTTAGTTGGCGTAGGTGGTAGCGATGCCGATAATGACAGTTACTGACACGATTATCGTACAACGAACTCCATACAACTCACCTCGTAGTTTGTTAATTATGCAAAAGTATCAGCCCTACTGCCTATTATGTACCCACCTTAAGGTGTTTTATTTGCTCAGTCTGCCTGCAGGCTGTCTTAAGAGTCAGCTAAAGGGGTACTTTGTCATACAAAACGCCAATACAAATTAATCTATGATTAAAAAAATACCGATCATAAGATTAAGGGTCTTGATTGAGAAGATTTTTTTAAAAAATGTTATGATTTTAAGTTTTAAAGAAAAATGATCGATTTTTCTATAAATCCAATCTCAGTACCGTGCGAAATTGTGATCTACCTTTATACTAGGTTTCATGACACTGCGAACACATTATATTGCATTACAAATAACACAATTGGCGGCTTAACCATTAAACACCGATGTCATACAGCCAACTTTTAAGGCACGTTGGCAATAAAGATAGCTCAAAAACAATGCAATACAATATGCAATACAATGAAAGAAATGAACCTTCTTTAACTATGTTTTAAATGTTTGCCAAATAAAGAAATGATCCTTAGAGGAAAAATACTCGTTGAGCGTTTTTACCCAAATTCATCCATGGATCTCGCTCATACTTGTTTGCATCGAACATTAATTTTATACTGTTTGGACTAATTTGATGATATTTCTATTGTTTCTAATATGGTAACCATATTATTATTTTTTTAATTCGAGAGTTTGGTTAGCAAGAATAATGTAAGCTTTTTAAAACATTTCATGTATATATACTACTCACAGGCGCGTTCTAAGCGCTTTTCTCTAACAAAAAATGTTACTCCCATTAAAATCGATACAACAGTTCCTGAAATTTCACGACATTAAGGTAACATGTTAGGGGCTCTCTAGACGATCAAGCATGCTTGTCAAGCATCGCGTCGCGAGCTGGGAGGGGACCGTAAAAACCAGAAAATATGCAAATATTTTTTTAAATATTTACCAATAATGCCTAATTTAGTAGTTTTATACCAGGGAGTCCCGTCATTCATCAATCAATTACGTCTAATTAACGCGACTCCCTGGTATAATCTACAAAATTAGGCATTTTTGGTAAATATTTAAAAAAAATATTACGAGGTATTTTTACGTTTTTTTTGTTTCTTTTTTATTGACTGCGACTGTGTGTGATTTTCCCTTCAGGCACGTTGCGCGTTAATGACAGCCTTCACAATACAGCCTACATACACGTAACCATGACAACCAGGACGCACAAACATGATTAACCTCTTGAGTTAGCGGTCGATAAAATGAATTCATTGTTAAAGTACGGCACTACCTAAACATGATGAAAATATAAAGGTCTAAAGTCTGTTGCAATTAAGGTTTTATTTAATAATCTTTGTCTTAGAGAAATACACAAAGACAATGACATATCGACAAAAAGTAAATATATTAAAAATAGTAAAAAACACGACTGCCGTTCCAGAAAGTGAAGTATTGTATTTACAATTATTTTTATTACGGTTTTCCATATTACGAAATATCCATATTATACAATGGATATTTCCGGAATGTACTTATATTTGATACTAAACACGATATATTTATGTTAATTTATTGACATTTGGACAAATAGACAAATATTTACTTGATATTTGGGCTGTTAAGGTACCAATGACATAACGATCCTAACAATACGACATTAACGATCTCTAAAAACTGTATGCATCTCGACTATATCTCTTTCTGTAATAGGTTTTTAATCGATTTTAAATTTGACTAAAATGTATTGACTATTTCTATTATTAAGTAGGCACATATTAATTATACCTTGACTATTTTTAATTGCAATATAATCACTAAGACATTTTACTTTACTTTTTGACAATCGTCACATTTTTTTTTGTTATTTTTGACATTACATTTATTAATTTTATACTAAAAAAACCTATTTTTATCGGTATTTTAAAGAATTAATTACTCTGTGTTTTTATCTGGTAAACTAAATGGTGAGACTCGATTTAATTCTACAGTAATACCTTCTTTATTGTTACGAGTAACCTTTTATGTTTTGATTATTAATAGAAGAAATTGATCATTAATGAAGAATTCAATCATATCACGGCCAAATGTAAATATAATACGACTGTCTATACAACTATGTATTAGTTTTTAGGACAATAAATTATTTGATTTGATTTGATTTGACAAATTTCTAAATTGCTTCAAGCGTTTAGAAGTTATGATGGAATAAAGAAACGGAAAACATACATAGATGAATGCTGAAAAGTGACAAACTTTCATGTCAGATTCCGCTCTAAAGTCTTGGCCCTGCTTGCTAGCATGAACTAATTTCGATTTTAGTTCACAAAGAAACGTAATCGGGCCTCTTGTCGTATCATCTAATTGCTCTAAGTAAAGAAAAAAACATCAAACTGCCTTAAAATCGTCATTACCAACCGTATTACGCATATTTATAAATGTTTTTTTTTGTCTATTGTGGGGCTACCTGCTACACCATGATACCGCTACTTTACAATCGCGGAAAAAAGGTAAAAGCTTTGTTGTTTACTTCCCACGTAATGATTTCATTTGACAAACATCCATTAGTACGTATAAGAAAACGTTTTGTTGGTCTGTCGTGTCATAAATATGCAAAAGTTACGAACGGAAATATAAGAATTAAAATAATCTGTTGAAGTGGGGGTTTAACAAGCGCGCCAAAAATTACGTGTCCTAACTTTTCAAATAAAGAATTCATTTTATTATTTAAAATAGTCACTTTTGACCTATAGAAGAACTTTTTAGAAGGACAAGGAAGGCCGACCCCAAGTAAATGGTACAGGGTCTAGGAAGAAGCAGAAGAAGTCACTTTTGACCTAGATTAGCGACGGTGACATACAGGCAGAAAGCGAAGTCTCACCATTGATTATACAGGGTGCGGCAGTGAGGACGGACGGTTTAAAAAAAATCATAAAATAGTTATTTTTTACTCAAAAACATATTTATTGATGGAATCAGGTTCGCAAGGAAATAGCATTTGAGACAGTCAAGTGTGGAAAATCACATCAGGCACGTGGTGGCCGAAATCGTTGATGCAGTGCTGGAGGCGTTCTTGGAAATTCGCGTAGACTCTCTCCAACATCGCTCTTTCAACTTGGGCGACTTCCACGCGAATTGCGTGAAATGATTTTTTCTTATGGGGACACCTCAAGGCTAGAGTATACGAGAACAAGCCCCGAACTCTGGACGAATTAAAGGACGCAATTCGCGTGGAAGTCGCCCAATTTGAAAGAGCGATGTTGGAGAGAGTCTACGCGAATTTCCAAGAACGCCTCCAGCACTCCATCAACGATTTCGGCCACCATTGCGTCCTTTAATTCGTCCAGAGTTCGGGGCTTGTTCTCGTATACTCTAGCCTTGAGGTGTCCCCATAAGAAAAAATCATTTCACGCAATTCGCGTGGAAGTCGCCCAAGTTGAAAGAGCGATGTTGGAGAGAGTCTACGCGAATTTCCAAGAACGCCTCCAGTACTGCATCAATTCGCGTGGAAGTCGCCCAATTTGAAAGAGCGATGTTGGAGAGAGTCTACGCGAATTTCCAAGAACGCCTCCAGCACTCCATCAACGATTTCGGCCACCATTGCGTCCTTTAATTCGTCCAGAGTTCGGGGCTTGTTCTCGTATACTCTAGCCTTGAGGTGTCCCCATAAGAAAAAATCATTTCACGCAATTCGCGTGGAAGTCGCCCAAGTTGAAAGAGCGATGTTGGAGAGAGTCTACGCGAATTTCCAAGAACGCCTCCAGTACTGCATCAACGATTTCGGCCACCACATGCCTGATGTGATTTTCCACACTTGACTGTCTCAAATGCTATTTCCTTGCGAACCTGATTCCGTCAATAAATATGTTTTTGAGTAAAAAATAACTATTTTATGATTTTTTTAAAACCGTCCGTCCTCACTGCCGCACCCTGTATATGGTATTAGATTGATTAATGCCATAGTATCAATTCACAGAAAATAAATGTTTGCATTCGGTATATCCATGGACTCAGAAAATTTGACCACATCACGGAGTACAGAGAGAAGCTTCACTGGCTATCGACTCGGGAGAAAAGAGACATGCGAGTTCTCTGTATGCTTTTCATAATCTTGGATGGTATCGCTCCCAATTATCTTACCGGCAGATTTACTGCACTATCGGCTCATGGACGCCCTCGGAGATCAAAAGGCAACCTGCTACTCTCTATCCCAAGTCACAGCAGAGACTTCTTCTCATTCTCTTTCACCGTGCATGGAATCCGTCTTTGGAATGCTTTGCCGAAAAATGTGAGAACCGCGCCAAGCATAACAACTTTTAAAAACAGACTCAGTGAGCATTTGAAATCTTCCAGATAAATTCCCTTTCTTCTCCTTTTTAAACTTTAGCGTCCTTATAGGTGTTAGATTATGATGTGGCAAACCTGTGCCCACAAAGAGTAAAGTACATATATATTTCTTTCTATCCTCTTTTATTTTATTTGTCATACTCTTTACATAGGTTAAGTTATGTAGTCTACTCGCAAATAATGTTCATACAATAGTATAGGTTAGCTCTAAAATATTGCCTGCAGGCAATAAGCTCGCCTTTTCTTAAGAATAAAGAGTTTTATTATTATTATTATATAAATCAAAGAAATCCTGGCTAGCTATATTTTATATCATATTTTATTTCAATAAATTTTAAAACGTGATTAACAAAAACTTTTAGAAATTGAACGTAATCTTATTTCCCCGTAACCCTTGACTTATTAGTGTCATCTATCGCATTTTTATATAGGCTGATTACATCATAGAAATAATACGGAGAGATTAGAATGCCATTATTCGTCTATTTAAACATTAAAGCGCGTAATTATTAAGTATCGAAACCTGTATACTAAACTAAAAATTTACATCTTTATATAAATAATAATAAAATAATAAGAGCTATGATTTACATAATCGTTTATTATTAGATTATTATTTTATTTTGAGTTAGGATACCGTATAGGCGTGGTTAGAACGTCATCTAATGGGCTACTAAACAAGAGATAAGATTAATCAATGTTTGGAACTATCTACGCGTTTCGTATCGTATTAAAATCCTAGCTGTTACAGCACTAAGTAATCTAATACCCTTTCCTGATTTTGGGTATCATTTTTTTTAAACAAAAAAATAATATTCACCAAGGCTAAAATACCAGGATCTACCACTTTTTTTTACCAAGGCAAGACAAAAAAATAGCTTAGAAGTCAATGACTTCTTTGGAAATTCTCAGGTCTGCAAAGGATATAATCTCTTCATGAGGGTCCTTGTGTGGTGGTGAACGGTTTCGTGCAGCTTGGGCAACAAGATCCATTTTGTTCTGGGATCGGCTCAACTCACGATTCAGAAGCCTCCTCGATTGGAAAGCTACCCCGGGCAAGACTCCCGTGTCTCATCTCAGACCTCAGAGCTGGTGTGTCGGTTTCTCCCGGCGGGATTGCATCCCGGCGCCACTGAACGGTTTGCGCACCGGTCGGCGCGGTTTGCGCACCGGTCGGCGAAGCCAATCGGTTGTGCATTCCGATTAATTTTGCTAAAGGGGTCTGGGGACTGTGGAAATACACTTTTTCCTAAGCAGCGGGGGTGCATGTTCACCTGTTGTCATGCCACTCTTGAAATTACCTTGGACCACTCGATCCCGTGTGGCACTACGGGCAAAGAACGCCCAGGTCCGCGATAGATTCGAACTGAATTGCCGCTGTAATACAACAGGTAGAGGTCGCGAAAGCGACTTCGGACTCGTAACCAGTCGGGAGGACAGAGGTATCCTAAAGGTTAATTTTAGACGAAGATATCCGTCCAAAACTGGTAGTCAGGGGGCGAGGCTGCCCGCTGGGTACTTTTCCCGGACTTCGCCGTAAGGCGTTGGCCTCTGAAGGGCAGGTGGCGGAGCTTGATGGTGGATTGTTTTGTCCTAAGTCTTCTGCGCTCACCTCACGGGAGACAGAACGATACATTTCGTTAAAACTTCCTGAGGTGACGGGTTCGCCCGTTGTAGTTGACAACTTACCCTTTGAGGACCATAAGCTTTGCGGTAGAGTATGGAATTTTTTGATAAATAAAACTTTAAGAAAGCGACATAAATAATATCTATGTCAAGTTTCGTGAAAATTGCTTCAATAGATTTTGTATAAATTGATCGGACATAAGTGTCCTAGTGGTGCATAAAAATGCATAGTTTCAACTCTTTCCAAAATTTCATTATTTAACTCTAACGGTCAACAGCACGAAATTTTGTACGGGTGAGCCCGTAACTTCAGGAAGTTTTAACGATTAGTCGTTCTGTGTCCCTGAAGTGAGCGCAGAAGGCTTGGACAAAAACAGTCCACCGTCAAGCTCCGCCACATGCCCGTAAGAGACCAACGCCTTAACCGCGAGATAGCCAGAATTGTTACCCAGCGGGCTTACACTCACGCCCTTACTTCCAGTTGCGACCAGATTACTCCCTTACGAAGCGGTGAAACGGTGTACACCGAATCTATCGCGGAGCACGGCATCCTTTGCCCGGCTGTTCACCCAGGATCGGATAGCCGACGGTCGTTTCAAGAGCAGTCGCCGTAAGGTCCGCAACCACCCCCGCTCTATAGGAAACAATACTGCTTCCAGACTCCCCCGACTGTTAGTCAGAGTGCACAGTCGATTGGCTTACGCCGCACGGTGCGCAGGCCGCCCAGGAACGCCATAAGGTTGAATCCTAGGGGAAACTAACCCTAAGGCCAGAGTCCTGCCCGAGCTTGCACTTCCGCACTCGGAGGCCGCCGGATGGGTGTTAACCTGTGAATGTGACCAACCTTGAACAGAATGGGTCTTCGTGGCCAACTCAGCAAGGGCCCATTAGCTCCCATAGGACTGCGGCACCCAGGGTTGGCTTCCAACGAAGGAACTCCTCAACAGCTAACAGCACGGACACAAAATTTTGTATCTGCATTCAATTATGTAGATAGTCCGTTCTAAGCACCACCATGACATACATGGCTGCTGCACTTATTAAAAAAATGGAGTCGGTTTTTTTTGCTTAAAATTTTGTCTATTAATTGTACAAAGGAAGTTACAAAGCGACTAATTTCCATTGCAAATATTTTTTTTACCAAAAATGGTCGATATAGCAAAAAAAATGGATTCGGGGGATGGACTCCAAAAATATGTGCTGTCTCGAATGGGTTAAAGTACGTAGAGGTAACAGCATTACGAGAAAAAGAAGGTTATGCGCTGCTCGGACGTCAGACAAGCACGATAGCATCAGCGCACCCTTCAAATCGAAACGAAGCCATAGAAATATTATCGCTGAGCAAGCTCATTGTTGAATTAGCTACTGCGTCATTCGGTAATCTCTCAAATCAATACAAGGTCATCAGCGGCGGACATTTAATGTATGTACATTGTTCAGGAATGGCATTCATCGAGTCTGTCTTTCATCTCTTTAGAGTTCATACAGTGGCGTAGTTAGGTGGTCCAAGGCCCTGATGCAAAGAGAAAATTGGGCTATGTCGCCTGCCGAAGCAGCTCGCGAAACGCTATTGCTCGCATATTAGTAGTATGGGCTTCTTCTTTTACTTCCCCGGCAGTGGAAAAGTATTGTAAACGCGCAAATTTTTCTTTTGATATGAAGACGGATATACATTTGACCCCCCCCCCCCCCCTCTTCACTCCCTCTCCGAGACGATTAAGACAATTTCCAGACTGAAGTCTGTGAGCCTGTGTGTGTGTTTGTCTGTGTTTGGGAGTTAATGGGCCCTCGCTGAGTTGGCCACGAAGACCCATTCTGTTCAGGGTTGGTCACACTCACGGGTCAACACCTATCCGACGGCCTCCACGCATGAAGTGCGAGCCTGGGTAGGACTCTGGCCTTATGGTCAGTTTCCCCTGGAAATCAACCTTCTGGCGCTCCTGGACGGTCTGCGCACCGTGCGGCGTAAGCCAATCGATTGTGCACTCTGACTAACAGTCGGGGGAGTCTGGAAGCTGTACCGTTTCCTATAGAGTGGGGGTGGTTGCGGACCTTACGGCGACTGCTCTTGAAACGACCATCGGCCATCCGATCCTGGGTGAACAGCCGGGCAGAGGACGCTGTGGTCCGCGATAGATTCGGTAAACACCGTTTCACCGCTTCGTAAGGGAGAGGACCGCGCAAGCGACCTCAAACTCGTAACCAATCGAGAGACCGGAGTAATCTGGTCACAATTGGAAGTAAGGGCGTGAGTGTCGGCCCGCCAGGTAACATTCCTGGCTATCTCGCGGTTAAGGTATTGGCCTCTTACGGGCCTGTGGCGTAGCTAGACGGTGGACTGTTTCGTCCCCAAGTCTTCTACGTTCACTTGCAGGGAGATAGAACGACTAATCGTCAAAACTTCCTGAGGTGACGGGCTCGCCCGCAGTAGTCGACAACCCAAGTTGTCATCTACACGTTGCATTGTAAAATCATGGCTGCCAAATTGAAGTACGAAGTTGAGCAATCTAATACGCTATATAATCAATGGTCAGTATTTCTTACTTTAATATAAAGTGTGAATAAAATCTTCATTATCGACATATTATACTAACCTTTAGAGGTAACGTGTTACTCTCGAACAGCTGAATCTTGAGCGCTAATTCTCCAGGCATAGTCCTCACGCAAAGCATTTCAACGTTCAATATGTATTTAAATAGCACGAACCAATACAGCACTATCACCAATCGCCGATTCGTCAGTCACATAACACAGTATCAGGCATAATCTTTGTATGCATAATTATAAAGTCCAATAATAGTACAAACATTGCTGCAACTGACTGAAGATGAACTTTAAAATTGAGTATAGTAGACATTTAACGATATTATCAATAAATTTTTGTATACCTTAAGCTGCAAATCATTATGCCATTGGCTGAGGAAGAGTCATTCGAATGAAGCCTATGCGATGAGCTAATAAATTAATAGTTTTTAAAAAAACCACTAAAAACACGCTTTTGGGCTATGATACGATATTCACATACACACGGCTATGATACGATATTCCATCATGGAATGCCAGTGCCTATCTTCCGGCTTCATCACCAGACCTTGAAACCTAATCGTGGTCAAAGTTCATTCCAAGACTTTTCTAACAAGTCCAAACACAGCTATGATACGATGTTCAATCATGAAGTTCCAGTTCATATCTTCCGAATCCATCATCAGATCAGTTCGACAGTACCATATTATTGTATTGTCATCAGAACTACATACAGCTGCCAAGTTTCATGACGCTACGATCTTTGGAAGATGGTTAAATTAGTTACCTTAGATTCCATTACATAGTTACACACAGGTCGACCTAATAAAAGCGTGTTAAAAAGGGCTCATATAAATATTGATATTTTAAGCCCGATTGCGTTTCTTTGTGACCAAAAACTGAAATTAGTTCAAGCGAACGAGATAGAGCAATGCGTTAGAGCGGAATATGAAACCAACGACCGCCGATAAAAAACTACCTGACGAACTTATACTCGTCCAAATAATTTTGAACACATTCCGTGCGGTGTTAGATTCAGACGTTTTATCTTTTGTGGGTAGTTTTAATGCAAAAAGTGACAACCGTTCATTTCACATTCCGCTCTAGCGTATCACCCTGTCTCATTCACACGGACTTATTTCCGATTTTAGTTCACGAAGAAACGCAATCGAGCCCATTGGCTCTATTGCCTCTAATGCCTCATGATATATTGGCTCTATTGCCTATATGTAGCCGATTTATATATGTTCGTTCTATCTCCCGTGCAGTGAGCGCAGAAGACTTGGACAAAACAGTCCACCGTTAAGCTCCGCCACATGCCCGTAAGAGGCCAACGGCTTATCCGCCTCACGCCCTTACTTCCAATTGCGACCAGATTACTCCGGTCTCTCGATTGGTTACGAGTTCGAGGTCGCTTGCGCGGTCCTCTTCCTTACGAAGCGGTGAAACGGTGTAAACCGAATCTATCGCGGACCACGGCATCCTTTGCCCGGCTGTTCACCCGGGATCGGGTAGCCGATGGTCGTTTCAAGAGCAGTCGCCGTAAGGTCCGCAACCACCCCCGCTCTGTAGGAAACAGTACTGCTTCCAGACTTCCCCGACTGTTAGTGCACAATCGATTGGCTTACGCCGCACGGTACGCAGACCGTCCAGGAGCGCCAGAAGGACTCCTAGGGGAAATTAGCCATAAGGCCAGAGTCTTGCCCGGGCTCGCACTTCATACGTGGAGGCCGTCAAATGGGTCTTGACCCGTGAGTGTGACCAACCATGAACAGAATGGGTCTTCGTGGCCAACTCAGCAAGGGCCCATTAGCTCCCGACAGACATACAGACAGACAGATATACCAACATCCATTTTTATATACGAGTATACTCGTATAGATAAGCGTGTTTAGAGCGTCATCTACAGTGCTCCGCCATGCTGTTATACCGCACAAGTCGCCTTATCTTTATACATAAAAATTCAACCTGCGTTGTTTGTGCTCGCAAAACTCGAAAACTTGGTGGATTGACTTAAAATTTCCACACAGAAATTATGAAATTTTGGGCGTGTTGTAATAGTTTATTGTATTTTTGACACAACATTTTGCATTCCAATACGCGCGACGAAAGTCTTCCCGCACCCGTGAAATCTTCGGTGCGCTTAGATATCGGTGCTTCCCATTCATTAACACGCTTTTATTAGGTCGACCTGTATGTAACTATGTAATGGAATCTAAGGTAACTAATTTAACCATCTTCCAAGGATCGTAGCGTCATGAAAATTGGCAGCTGTATATACAATAATATGGTACTGTCGAACTGATCTGATGATGGAGTCGGAAGATATGAACTGGAACTTCATGATGGAACATCGTATCATAGCTGTGTTTGGACTTGTTAGAAAAGTCTTGGAATGAACTTTGACCACGATTAGGTTTCAAGGTCTGATGATGAAGCCGGAAAATAGGCACTGGCATCCCATGATGGAATATCATATCATAGCGGTGTTTGGACTTGTTAGAAAGGTCTTGTAATGAACTTTGACCACGATTAAGTTTCAAGGTCTGATGATGAAGCCGGATTTTTTGGTTTTTACGTGTATTTATAAAAGCGTGTTTTTAGTGGTTTTTATAAAAACTATTAATTTATTTTATATCAGACTGATCCATAGCGAAGCGTGGTCGGGATCAGCCAGTTAATAGATTATATCGATAGATAATAGATTAATCATTTTTTAAAACTTAGAGTGCCAAATACACGTTACGCATCGTAGTAAAATCCCCGTCGCCAAATCGTACTACGACGTTGATGAATCTAATGCGCTATATAATCAATGTTACACTTGGACACTTGGAGGTGTCGACTACAATGTGCGAACTCGTCACCCCAGGAAGTTTTAACGATAATGCTCGTACAGTCTCCCGCGAGTTGAGCGTAGAGGACTTGGGGCGGTACAAATCTACCGTCCAGCAAAGCCAACAAACCCGTCAGAGGCCAACGCATTAGTGCGAGGCACCGGGTGACACAGCTGGTAGCCTCGCTCCCTGACTACCAGTTTTGGCAGGATATCTCCGTCAATAATTAACCATTAGGATACCTCCGACCTCCCGACTCGTTACGGGTCCGAAGTCGCTTGCGCTGTCTCTACCTGCCGTTTAAATACAGCGGCGATTCAGGTTGAATCTATCGCGGACCATTGACATCTTTTGCCTGGCTCTGAATTCAGTATCAGGTAGCCAATTGGTCATTTCAGGAGTAGTTGACAACAGGTCAAAATCCACCCCCGCTGCTTAGGAGACAGTATATTTCCATAGTCTCCACACTACTTCAATAATTAGTCAGGGTGCACAGCCAATTGGCTGATTGGCAGCCGATTGGTCGCACATAGCGCCGGAGGGCAATCTCCCAGGGAAAACCGATCCACCAGCCGTGAGGCCTGATGCGCGAGTCGTTCCCGGGGTAGTCCCACACATGAATAGGAATACTGAATAGGAACTGAAACATAAGTTGGGTGGACCCGAAAAAACAGTGGATGTTATGGCCCAAGCTGCACGAAACCATTCGCTGCTTAATAATCAATGCTACCATCTATATCTACAAGTCTAGTCTAACATAATTTGAAACTGATCGGAATCGCTGTGCATTCGCTCAAAGAAAATTGTTTGCATAAGCCGATGAGCGAATTTCGTAATTAATGCATGCAGCCATGCTAAGAAAGTGGGTCGCATCGAATACTCAGCTCTGTGATATAATAAGCGAAGAGTTGCACGCGAGTGGCTCATGTTTCAAGCGAATCCAACAATTTTAGCCCAAATTAAAGGGCACAATTTGTGAGTTTAACACGGTTTATACAATTTTCATCTAATCTTTCATACGTAACATTACTTAAGACACTACTCTTTCATAGCTACACGACTTTATAATAAATTAAGCAGTGACATAAAAACCAGTCCCAATTGTCATTTGTTTAAAAGCAAAATAAATAAATGGCTGTTGCAAGAAGAGCGTTTATCTATCCATGCCATGATCGATGTAGTAGAATAAGTTGAAGTTAACATATATTGTGTTTATATGTATGTATGTGTGTATATGTGTATTCTAATGTATTTAGTATTTCTATTTCCTACATAATATTGTAATTTTTATTATATTTTTATTACTATATATATATTTATTGTTATATATATTTTTTAATTATTATTATTATTATTCTGTTTGGTTGGTTCATCGACCCTCGTTTTGAATGTAAAAATAGAAATTGCTTGCCCTGGAACGGGCATATCCCAGTTGGACAGCACTAGCCAGTAAATGTAAGAGGAAAGTTTTTGCCATTTGTTTTAATATTATACTTATTGTAAATGGTTAATTTGATAATTCCAATAAATAAATAAAAATAAAAAAAAACATCTTATCAAAATAATTTATCAAGGAGCCTGGTTTAAAAAGACAAAAAAAAACACGTTTTTCATGTTTTTTTTTTTTACCTTAAGTTGAAAAGTGATTAGGATTTCGGTCCGATTTTGTGCTAGGAATGCTAAGGATTACAACAGTCTTGAAACGCGTCGATATATTTCCCTAATTATATTTGCAAATAAAATAATTCAAGGAACTACTTACTTGCCAGAGATACTTTGAATTGTACGTACCGGTAAATTACACGGCGAGGAGATCGCATCTATTGTTTAATGTGCCGTACCATCGTACAAATATTTTTGTAGACAGGCCAGTGGGAAGGGTAATAGCTCTTTTTAATTCCTTACCCACAGAAATAGACATCTTTTGTATATCGCTTTGGCAGCTAAAAAGGTAACTCCCTGCCATCTCATGTTTATCATAATCCTTCTTTTATTTAGTTTTATATTTTTATGTTTTTTCTTTTCAATGTTAGCATTAATTTAGTCATGTAAGTCATTTATTTTTAGACTTACACTCTAGCTTTAATATTCAAGGGCGAAATGGATTCGTCTGTAATGCTCTTGAATAATATTTGAAACTAATAAATAAATAAATATGTTTGACTAATATTTGAAAAATAGAAATATTATTTGCAATAGCAAAGAAACTATTTTTTAGGTATTGAATTGCAAATGCTTCTACGGCTGCAGAAATTACGGTATCTGTTTGCGCCGGCAACAGCAAGCGTAATTTTGCCTGAAACAAAGAAAGTAAACTAGGATAATCATTTTTACATATGTGTTTTCTAGATGAATTAAAAAAATACAAAAACTTATTATTGTTATATTTTTTCAAGGATTTAAAGAAATAAAATCGCTTTCGCCCTAAAATTTTGTGTTTATGTAGTAAAAAAAAATATATTACGACATCTTTTCTGATTTTTTTTAACTCATATAGAAGACAATTTAATAATCTTTCTTTTTTTTTCGGAACAACTCGATCCGTCAAGTAGTTTTTTTTATCACCGGCGCAGGACAGAAAAATATGGTTTTGAGAAAAACGCGTTTAAAGTTTCATTAAAAGAACAATAGAAAGTTTTTTTTATTTTTACAATAATCTGCAACTATCAGCGATTATAGAGGTAAAAGATTCATGTATAGATTTCGTCTTTAAGTTAAAAATAAAAAACATGTATTTTTGTCCGTCTAAACCAGGCTCCCCCCTTAATTTTGCAAACAACGCGGCTTTCTCAATGTATACTTAAGTGTGACAACCAATTTCAATTAATTAAATCAAGTATCAGATTTTGGCAAATTGCATAATTCGGACATGCATACATTACATTACATTACATTACATTTACGTCGTGTCCAATTGGTGGCTAAAAACCGCTCTTGGACGTGTCAAAATATTTCTGTTTTAAGTAGTAAGTATCATTACTACTTTAACCTTTACGTTACATACATATATTAATTTTTAAAAATATACAGTATCTAAGAAACTTTGGAACCTACTAAAAGTTATTCGTCGTAGAATCGTATTTCAAAACAAATTAAAGAATAGTCAATGGCTACCTACTAAACACACAATAATTAAAATAGTCAGTTAAAAAGTTGAATAATCAAAGCAGAAGCCTAACAATTGAAATAGTCAATAAATCAAATATATACGTACTAAAAACTGTACATAGTAACATCCAAAGTAGTAAGTAATTTGTTAAATAATCAAACTAAAGCTAAATCTTAAATTTAAATACTAGAAGTACATATATAATTATCATTCAAATTGGTACAATATTTGCAAAGTCATGGCCCTCGAATTCGGTCAGATTATAGTGACATGAAAGTAGACCAGTGCCTTGAATACTAATAAAATTATCGATGAATTTAAAATGTTAATACAAATATAATCGGTATTGATGACAGATTTAAAACTGCCATAGATAAGTGATCTAATTTATCATCTTAAGGTGCTCTCTCACCGGCAGCATTCGCCTGAAATGTAACGTTACAGATTCGAGCATTACATCAGTGAGGGAGGAGATCCGAGCATTACAGTGCGCAACCGGTAAAGATATAATCTATACTAATATTATAAAGAGGTAAAGTTTGTGACGTTGTAGGAAGTAATCTCTGGATCTACTGAACCGATTTTGAAAATTCTTTTACCAATATTTGTCACGTTATTTGTGAGTGTCATAGGCTATATATTAATACACAAAAATTAAAAGACTTTTTCGTGGTAGTCGGATTTGCAAAGTAAGTCTGAGAATAAGCGGTCGAACGAAAACGTTTCTAACTAACGCTGCCTTAACGATCAGTGATATATGATTAAGTTCAAGAGAAAAGTTGTAGAGCTTAAAAGTCAGGGACAGCATATGTCTAACTTTTATATTTAAGTCACAAAAAGTAGTATTTTATATAAAAATAATTTAAATCGTTAGGTCATGTTTATTGGTTATATTATCAACAATTATGAATTCTCACCAAAAATAAGTAAATGTATCGCCTTAAGTGTATAAAACAAAAGACTTTTCCCTTTTACTGTATATAATTTCCCTTTTACTGCATAAATAGTTAAAGAGATAATACGCTCACAAATAAGACACTCACAAGAAGACACTCACAAATAACGGTATTATAGTCAAATTGGCATGAAAATACATACATACATAATAATATGCAGTAAAAATATCACTCTTCTTTTGGCAGTCAGGAAATAAATCATAGGACTCAGTACTAAGCGAACCACACTCATAATTTCATCACACGTAAAAAGTTTTACCGCCCAACGAAGCACGGGCACAGGTCAGCTAGTCTGTAATATTTTGATACAACTTGTAACATCAATGCGCACCACTTGCAACTAGAGTTGAGATTACTTGTAACTGTGTCGCGGACGCGGATCAATCGAATTTATGTTACTTTACAGGAGAATGCTCGTCAGTCAAGGAGGCAGTATTGTTACGTAATGCTCAAAATCTAATCTAAAATGTTACATTACAGTAATTCAGAGGAAAAACCGGCGTCATCCATCTGCCTTGTTATTTTCCCAATCCCATGTGCTATCAGCTAAACAGTTATTCATTAAGCAAGCGCTTCTTGCATTCTACAAATCTAGAGATGACCACGCCCGAACTCAAAACAATCTGAACACAAGAATGTCCGCGAGTATCAATTATATAATTCCGTCAGTCAGGACAACATTTGCCCAGAGACATATATTCTACATAGCCCCAAAATTATATAATTCCTTTAGTGAAGACATGAAAAATTATCCTAACATAAAAATATTTAAAGCAAACCTTAATAGATGGCTACTTAACAAGGGATATGTAAAATCTGATCAACTTCTTTGCAACGCACGACAATTTATTTAGTATCACTTATCTATTTTTCTTAATTAAATTTTATTAAATTACAACTATAAATGTATATATTTATTACATAGCTATATTTTTTATAAAATTGGTATATTTATGTGTATATACAGGTGGTGGGTCCAAATAATTTATTTAAAAAAAAACACTTCATTTCTTAAAATTGCATAAAAATATGCACATCTAGAGACGGGCCAAATTATCGCCTAGTTAGATGTGCTATTGGCAGTAAAGGTCATGTAAGATATGTTAAACCTCCCTATATTAATTATTAAATAATTTATATAATTATTATAAGATTACATGACCTATGAATGAACTGTATACCTAATCCTATGTACCTAAATAAATAAATAATAAATAAATTACAAGCGAATGCTCCCGGTAAGGAAGCACCTTAACACGATATATATTAAGTTTGTTAAGTTTGTTTGTTTGTATGTGTCTATTCTTTATTGTGAAATTTCACGATGGGCGGGTTTATTGCCATATGACAATCTCTTACAACCAACCCTACTATCAAGTGTTTAAATGTATGTGTGCGTGTAACATGTGTGTAAGTATGTGTAAATTGTAATTAGTTGGGAGCTAATGGGCCCTGTTGCAGTTCTCCACTAAGACCTAATGTTCAGGGTCGGTCAAACTCACGGGTCAACACCCATTCGGCGGCCTCCACGCATGAACTTCGAGCCCGGGTATGACTCTGGCCTAAGGGCCAGTTTTCTCTAGAACTCAATCTTCTGGCGATGCTGGACGGTTTGCGCACCGTGTGGCATCAGCCAATCGATTGTGCATTTTGACCGACAGCCGGAGGAGTCTGTAAACAGTACTGTCTCCTATAGAGCTAAGGGAGCTAATGGACCCTTGCAGTTGGCCACGAAGACCCATTCTGTTCAGGGTTGGTCACACTCACGCGTCAACACCCATCCGGAGGCCTCCACGCATGAAGTGCGAGCCCGGGTAGGACTCTGGTCTTAGGGCTAGTTTCCCCGAGGAATCAACGATAAGCTAAGTCATGCGTGGTTTTCCTTGTGGAGGCTCACGCCCACATTGTTATCGTCGATGCTATTTTGCCCGCGTACATTCCTTCCTTGCGTACGGAGTCGTACTATGGGTACGCGCGCCCATAATTACTTCTGAAAAGTGGGTAATTCGATGTGATGTTAGCCAGGCGCGGATCTACGTCTTGTTTTGGGGGGTGGGGGGGGGGGGGGCGGACAGTGGGGGTGGGTTTCTGTCTATAGATAGTTAAAATAAATTATAGTGTGAATTTAGGGCATCCAATATGCTGAATAGAGATAGGTAATTAAGTAACTAAAGATTATAAAAAGGAAAAAGAAATAATGAATACACTCGTACGTTTTTATTTTACTTCTAAATGAACAATGAAAAAATGATACATAATAGTGCATAACACACAATTAAATTACAAATTGCAGTTTCCGGTGTTTTGTTTTGCAAATCTTTCAATTATCTTCTCTTTGTCTACTGGAATATCAAAATGAATATGCAGGAGTGCCAACCCTGTTAACCTATCCTCTACCATCGTGGATCGTAGCCAGGTTTTCAGTCGCCTCAGAGTTGAAAAAATTCTTTTGGCAGTCGCCACACTTACGGGCAAGAAGGCCATGATAAGGATGAGGTTTGTTTGTTTATACTCTTTATTGTGAAAATGTCACAATGGGCGGGTTTATTGTCATATGACAATCTCTTACAACCAACCCTACTATGACGTGTTATATGTATGTGTGCGTGTAACATGTCTGTCAGTGTGTGTCTTGTTATTGCATTCGATCGACAGAATTTAAAATGCAATTCCGTTAATTTGATCCCAACGGAAAATGGTGACCCAGCCGGGAATCGAACCCGGGACCTTACAATGTAAGATCAGGCGACCTAACCACTATGCCACCGGATGTATGCCAGGGTAAATGAATTTGTTGGCCAGATCTAGAACATCTAGAATATTTTTTGGTTTGGAATAAGCGGGTTTATTTCTCTTTTCCCTTATAAAACTTTCTTTCCAGATCTTGTATTCTCCCAGAACTCCTGCCGCATGATCTCCTAGGAGACTCTTATGCTCTCTAACAAGATCTGCTACTACATTTGAGTGATCACTATCGTCTTTTATTATTACCGATGGCATTATAATGTTTAAATTAAAAACGTTTAAGGTTTCGGGTGGCAGTCGATTTTTGAGGTCGTTTATGACATTGTCCAGTAGCGGGATATTTTTTTTTCAATCCTCGTTGGGGGGGGGGGCGGTCGCCGCCTCCGCCCCCCCTCCATAGATCCGCGCCTGATGTTAGCGCACCGAATGTTAAATTAGAAGCAGAAAAAAATATGAACTTACTTATAAAATTAAACCCTCTTCCGGCAGTATTAAATGTTGAAATTGTATTTTAAATTATTTTTCTTATAACCTCCATATCATAGACCATCTTTTCCACGTAGGGAGGTTTCGATAAATAATTTTTTTTTCTCCATACAAGAGCGATCCACTCATAGCGATACACGGAGCCGTCCCGAAGAAGAAGAAGAACCCGTTGCGTACGGCGGCGTGTGCGCGCGAAAGAAGCGGCGCGACGCATTTGAAAGCGTGATTCCTCACACGTTTGAGATCAAAGAGCATGCATATCCGAACAAAGAAGTGTGTTTAGCTCACTATCTGCCGCATGGGCATACAATGATGGAAGAACTATTCAGTTGTGGAGCGGCATGAGTACGAGTACACATAATATTGGCGCCCGTCGCATTCCCACCGAACAAAGCGTACCGGGAGAAATCGCGCGTGCATTATTTTCAAATTACGCCAAAGACGACCGCGACGTGTACACACCCGCCCACTCACACACATCGCGTACGTACATACCTCCTACTCTATTCGTTTGTTTGTACACATACTACACAGTCATACTAACGGTGACTGATCAGTGGCTGCGATTACGAACAAAGATATATATATTTTTAAATATATTTTATTCGGTTAACAAACCCTTATCCGCGAGATAACCAGGTATGTTACCCAGCGGGCTTACACTCACGCCATTACTTCCAATTGCAACCAGATTACTCCGGTCTCTCGACTGGTTACGAGTTCGAGGTCGCTTGCGCGGTCCTCTCCCTTACGAAGCGGTGAAACGGTGTAAACCGAATCTATCGCGGACCACGGCGTCCTTTGCTTGTCTGTTCACTCGGGATCAGGTAGCCGATGGTCGTTTCAAGAGCAATCGCCGTAAGGTCAGCAACCACCCTCGCACTATAGGAAACAGAAATGCTTCCAGACTCCCCCGACTGCTAGTCAGAATGCACAATCGATTGGCTTACGCCGAACGATGCGCAAAGCGTCCAGGAGCGCCAGAAGATTGACTCCTGGGGGAAACTGGCCCTAAGGCCAGTTCTACCCGGGCTCGCACTTCATGTGTGGAGGCCGCCGGATGGGTGTTGGCCCGTGAGTGTGACCGACCCCGAACAAATGGGTCTTCGTGGCCAACTCAACAAGGGCCCATTAGCTCCCCTTGCTCCCCTTGCATAGCGAGACATATATTAGGAGGCTGCTAGTCGGTTTTAAATCAAAGACAATACACTTACCACCACTATGACAAATTCCTTGTTATTCGCAAGGTAATTAGCCTTTGAGGGGCTCGTTCCAACAAGGTTCTGACAGTACCCTCGAAAACCCAATACAGTTTGTGCAAAATGGCTCTAAAAGAAAAAAACATTCTACTCCAAACCTTCCTCAATAATCGTGAAAATTTAAGATTGGATCCTGAAAGTTGATTCGGTCTAAGCAGTGTCAATTCCTTGAAAGTCTCGGTTGTACAGCGCTCTGTCCATATATGTCTTTACCGCCTGTCTTGTAAAATGGACTTTATTGTAGAATTAACTGTTCCATGGGAGCCCATTAGCTCTCAATTATATCTACAATTTTAATTATATGTGCCCTCCTTAAAATAGCAAAATTCTGAAAGAATCCGCCACTGCGCATAAAATGGCCAGAAATGATAGTTCCGCCAGTCGCAGGTCGCGCCGGAAGAAGAAGCGACTCTCGAGATTCACGCGTCGTTTGACGTGCAGAAAATGGCAGAAGATTTGAAAAAGGTGGGGTATCATATCAGATCGCAACAATGCCCCATTACGATTAGGGCACTATAATAAAAAGAAAAGCTGCAATTGAATAATGAAACATAATAAAAATCGCTGCGCAATGATGATGGGACAAAACAATGGCGGACGATAAATGATACTATCCGTTGGATAGATAATTTTAGGAAAAGTCGTGTCAGCGGATGAGAAAGATATACAAGATATTACAAGATATTATTCTTACTACATTACATTACATCTTCGTCATGTCCAATTGAAGGCTAAAAACCGCTCTTGGACGTGTCAAAATCATTGTGTTAGGTAGTAAGTCTCGTTACTACTCTTTACTGAACTTACATAGGTAGTCAAGAATTTAACTACTAGGTTGTAAAAAATAGAAGCCTAATATTTTAAATTGTCAATAATGCGAAAATATACGAATTAAAAACAGTCATCGTAATATTCAAATTGTCAGTAAAATGTTAAATAATTAAATTAAAGCTAGGCCATGCATTTAAAAACTAAAAGTACAAATATAAGACCCAATAAAATAACCAGACTCTACTTTTTTAAGTAATTTAAATGGGCACAATATTTAAAAAGTCATGGCCCTCAAATTCGGCCAGATCATAGAAAGGGTGGCCTATCCGCATCTCCTTGACGTTTTTTTTGTTGTTGAAATTTACATCCTCCGGCTGTTTAACAACTGGAGGACGAGGATTCTTATAGATGGAGGGATTTTACGGAGAATAAATCTTACAGATGACAAAAGATATTCAATAGATGATACAAGACTTCTTTATTACACAGGATGCTCAAATTTGAAGGGCTACAGGAAATAATGATCAATATCAACTTTTTAAATTTTTTGGTAATTTCATTTTTAAAATCTACTTAAAAATGAACATATAAAAATCACATTTTAACAAGCGTTTGAGTGAGAAAAAATATATATCGTCTGTAAACCAAATACATTTGAGTGTCTAAGTTTGGAAAGAATACATTTTACTTAAATTATGCTTTAGTAAAAAAGCGAAAACTATAATATAAATACAATATAATATAACGATAACAATATTTGAGTTAAAGAAAAACATTTCATTTAAATTAAACCTCAAAAAAAAAGAAAACGTTAAAAAGCTATTGGCCTTGATTAGTATTTCCCATCCTATTCCTCCTCATCGTAAACCAGAGGGTCATAGAGCTACTCCACCTCTGTACATAACAGGACCTCCTCTATACATAACAGAAGACCAAGTTCCACCGCGTGAACCTTCTCCGTATATGGCACTCGTCTCTGGAATGCTTTACCCACACATGTAAAAACCGCACCGAGTTTGTATTGCTTCAAACACAGGATCAACGAACACTTTAACAATGCTCAAACATTTCTCTCGTCCCCTTCCCTCCCCTTTCCCTGCGTTATTACTTATAGGTTTACTGCTTTTTAAAAATTTAAATATATGTTTTATTTTCTGCTGGATTCTACTGTTAGTTACATTTGATATGAGCTGCCATTATAAGAGATATAATAAAAGTTGTATCTTATTTTTACCGAAAAACATGTTTTCCCATTGGGTTAAGGTTAGCTGTAAGATATTGCTTTAACGCAATAAGCTCGTCGATGTGTGTTATCAAATAAAGCTTTATTATAGTTATTATTATTCTAAATACATGGTGAGACTCGCGTAGGTGCTGGGTTATAGAAATATAAAAGGAAATGAGGAAGCAAATGCCCTGGTCACGGAAGGGTCTTCGAAACCTATCCTGGTTCCAGAACCGGACAGGTATACGGACAGGTTCTACGGCCTCCCGACTGTTCACAGGTTCGAAGTCGTTTGCGCGGTCTTCGGTAGACACCGAATCTATCGCGGACCACGGCATCCTTTGTTTTAATAGAGTGCACAATCAATTGGCTAACGCACGGTGCGCAAACCGTCCAGGAGCGCCCGAACTACGACTCCCAAGGAAACTGGTCCGCAGGCACAGAGTCCTACCTGGGCTCGCAGTTTTGCTTGGAGGCTGCCGGATGTGTGTTGACCTGTGAGTTCGGCCGACCCTAACTAATGGGTCGTAATGGCTCAACTGCACTGGGCCAATTAGCTCCCTAAGATAGGTGCCAACAGGTGAACATCTACCCCGCTTTTTAGGACACATACGTTTCCAGACCCCTCCAGCAATTCGCCGGTTGGACAGACGATGCATAACCGCCTGGAGCCGCCCGATGTTTAACTCTTCGGAGAGGCTGTCAGATAGGAGTTGAGCTATGAGTTGGACCGGCCAACAAACACACATACCATAAGGCCCAAGCTGTATAGCACCATTCAGCTACCGTGAGCGTCGCCTTTAACAAAATGAAATTAGATACAAGTTTTAGCTTTGGACATGACATTTTATGTTAGTTGTAATTTTAATGAGTAATATAATGCGTAAACTCCCATTTTCTAACAAAGAGCAATCTCCGAATTGCGCTTACAACGTTTAGGTAACAAACATACATTTATCATACCGAATCGAAATATTCTTGAAATTTGCTTCCCGTATTACACGAGCGAAGATAAATACTGAAAGAAAATCCTGTAGATTTGATTTCAATGAAGTTCCAACACAAGATTGATGCCTGCGAGATCTCGGCGAGACCAAGACGGATTGGCTGGCTAAATATTTACTAAGATTTGGCCGACTTTCGCGATTCCGCAATGTCAATATCGCGGCAGAGTATCTGTCGCTATACGTGAACTGAGAAAATGACGTTGTTTGATTAGGGCGCTTGGATACATAATGATATGAGACAGATGTGTATTTTCTGAGACATTCGCAAGAGTCACCGCACGGAAGGTATTATACGGACGGAGTACCCACCTACGTGAAAGATATTTTTCTATTACTACAGTTTCGTGACACATGACACCATAATACCAAATAAGTGGCCATATGATTTTTTTTGACTGTCATTTCAGCGAAACTCGTTTTAGAGAATTCGTCGGAGAAATAATCTATACTAATATTATAAAGACGTTGTAGGAAGTAATCTCTGGATCTACTGAACCGAAAATTCTTTTACCAATGGAAAGCCACGTTATTTGTGAGTGACATAGGCTATATATTAATCTGAAAAATTAAAAGACTTTGTCGTGGTAGTCGGATTTGCAAAGTAAGTCGGAGAATAAGCGGTCGAACAAAAACGTTTCTAACGGAACGATGAGAGATATATGATTAAGTTTTAGAGAAAAGTTGTAGAGCTTGATAATTCCTATAAAAAAGTCAACGACAGCATATGTCTAACTTTTATATTTAAGTCACAAAAAGTAGTATTTTATATTTAAAAAATAATGTAAGTTGTTAGGTCATGTTTATTGGTCATATTATCAACAATTATGAATTCTTATCAAAATAAGTAAATTTATCGTCTCAAGCGTTCAAAACAAAAAACTTTTCCCTTTTACTGCATAAATAGTCAACTGCATTACAGTACAAATAAGACAGTCACAAGAAGACACTCACCAATAACGGTATTATAGTCAAATTGGCATGCAAATACATACATACATATGCAGTAAAATTATAACCCTTCTTTTGGCAGACAGGAAATAAATCATAGCACTAAGTACTATCCGAACCACACTCATAATTTCATCACAAGTAAAAAGTTTTACCGCCCAACGAAGTGGGCACGGGTCAGATAGTATTTTATAAAGGCATAGAGCATCATTCAAATTGCGCCGATTATAATAATAAAACGCTTTATTTTTAATAAAAGTCGAGCTTATTGCCTGCATGCAATATTTTAGAGCTAACCTATAGGTACTATTGTATGAACATTATTTGCGAGTAGACTACACATAACTTATTTATTTATTTATTTATTTATTTATTTATTTATTTATTTATTTTTTTTCAGGAAAACCAACAGCTAATTATAATTTAACTTTTTAACTTTAATTATAATTTAACAGCTAATTATAATTATAAAACAACAGCTAATTATAATAACTTAACGTATATAAAAAGTATGACAAATAAAATAAAAGAGACAAATAAATAAACTAAAATAATATATTATGTAATGCAAAAGTAATTAATTATTGGATTTATTAATTATTGGATTATAGTATTTTAATTATTGGATTTTTTAAATATTAATGTGACTATTTATATGATCTGATTCTAACGATTCAAGATAATTTTAAGTTATTTTATTCTGTTATGAAACTGAACTCATTAGATTTTAAATTTGCCTTTAAAATAGACAAGATACTCGAACTAATATCCTGCGAAAAGCTTCTATTCACTACCTATTATTTAAAGTAGTTTGTATAATAATACCTTTAGTATCATATACTTTACTGTTCGAATTAATTGGGACAAACATACTAATTTAGAGATTTACCATTCTACTTAAGGTCTGTAATGATTAAAAGCTAAAGTTTTAGACAAAAAAAATTTTCATTTGTCCCAATTAATTGGAACAGTATACCATAGTGGCATGTCCGAGAGCGGCAAATTCGCCAATTGGATACGAATGTAACGTAATGTTATTCTGGAGAAGGTAGAAAAATGTTTTCTACGGTTTTTATATTTAAAGCAATATGGTCACAATTCTATTATGTATTTCAGTGCGTTTATTCTAGTCACTGTTAGCTATAATGTTTTAAGAAGGTAATTTCTGACTATCGTCAGCTTTATGGATTTAACTTCTGTATAATACAATACAATCCAATTTAGTTCACTCCAGGGGTAGGTAGGCATTCCTTCACTTGATGGGTCATTGCGTCTCAAATTTTCAGTTATGTAATAAATTAAGGAAAATTAACTGTCGTGATAGTTGTGAGTAAGTAAGTTATTTTAAGTAATTTATAGTCTGTTTGAGAATAATTATTAAGTAGAAAAAATGTAATAACGAAAATTGCTGATTAAATAAAGAGAACAATGTCTATAACCACAAACAGCATTGTAATAACGTCATGGAGATAATAAATAATCGTAAACTAAAAATGTCAACATTTAAATTAACCTCTGAGATGCCGATACCACCATTTGGTGGTTTTTCTGTTGTGGCAATTTGTGGAGAGCGATCTCCGTATTCATGCAACTATCGGCTCTATTTCTTCTTTCACTGCGGTAAAAGTCGTCTGACATTAAATAAGCCACCGTTATATATTACTTTGCGTGCACTATCACCCCCTACACACGAATTCTCGAGGGTTGAAAACATGCCATCGTGAGTTGAAAATATTCGGCTTTCCAAGTTGTTTTTATACGTATTATTCTGTTGAAAACCTCACAAGAATTGTATTTAGTACCTATATATAAATAAATACAAACGGAGCTGCCATGGAATTCACCGACCGGAGTCGGGCCCATCATAATACTATTTTTTTTCTGGGGGGTGAGCAGTGGATTCCGGACTTACGAACCGGCTGTGGTAGGTTTAGGACAGCTGTCTTGCCACATGTGAGCGTTCACCTTGCCACCCATTCACTCCCCCTTCGAAGCCATAGAATTTGAGATGCGCAATTCGCAGTTTTAGATAATTTTTCTAAGAAAGCGTTGATTATTTTTCTGGAAAGGCCAAGATCTTTAAAGAGGTGAAATAGAGATTTAGCTGGCAGGCCACGAGCGCCAACTTCCACCGCGTGAAGGTGAACAGTGAAGCCGTTCCGGGTTACGGCATTTGCAAGATCATGGTATTTATTTAATTTGTACTCGTGGTCTTTTGGGATATTTGATTCCCATGGAACAGTTAATTCTACAATAAGAGCCACCTTCCGAGATAGAGAGTAAAGAGTTATATCTGGACGGAGGGCTGTGCATCCGAGACTTTCAGGGAATTTATAATGTATAGAGACCGAATCAACCTCCAGAATCCAATCTGTAGCTTTCTCGATTATTGAGAAAGGTTTTGTAGTTAAATGTTTTTTGCCTTTAGAGCCATCCCGCACAAACTGTATTGGGGGTTTGGAGGATACTGTCAAACCCTTGTTGGCACGAGCCACTGAGAGGCTAAGTACCTCGCGAATAACAGCGAGAACTTTGTCATGGCGGTAAGTGTACCGTCCTTGATCTAAGGCCACCTTGCAGCCAGCTAGAATGTGTCTAGCTGTGCAAGGGGTATTGCTACAGAGGGGACAAGAACTATCCTCGGCAAAGCTCCAACGAGCGAGGTTACTGGGGTCTGGAAGTGTATGCTGAAAGGCATTCAAATAAAATTCAAAGATAATGTGTAATATTATCAAGATTTACGAATAAATAAATAATAAATATAACATATTAGCCCAATAATGTTCATATTAATTTGGGAGAACACGATCGATTCTTTGGCAAAATTAGCTACTCTGAACGAAGTATATTATTTAAATTTATAATATACATGACTAACAAGATAAATTATTAGGCAACAAAAAATAATTCATAAAAAAACAATATTGTTAGTATTTATATACAAAATTGAGTAAAAAATACAAAGATGCGTCGTCGTTTCTCTGCGAGTTTTGCGTCAGAATATCTAGCTTTCGAAGGGTTATGGTCAAATCTAGCAATATAGCATTCGTTGATAAAAATAAAAAAATCACTCTGACAAATTTTAACTATCAGGAATATTCCTTTATTTTACGGCATGATAACGTTGGAATATGGATTCAGCATTATGCAAATCTCTTATTTCATATATTGGTTTCTAGACTAAGCTATTGAATATTAATTTATTGAATTCGCTCTCTCCAAGACTTCTGATATGCGCTGGGTTTATAGATCTTTTATTACACCACAAGGTACACAGAAACCGTATCACTGCACTCGCTTGTTATGTTGCTGTTGCGATGCATAGGGTGCACAGTGTCAACTAGCATACTAGCACACTACTTAGAGACGTGTAGTGCGAGTAGCTAACCGCGGCGAACTGCCGCAGAGTGGGTTGCAGGAAAAGGCTGCGATGACGGCTGCGGCTGCAAGGTAAAAAAAGTGAAATCCACTTACGCGCTGACAAATTACTCGGGCGGATGAGAATGCGCCAAAGGCAGCTACTAAAACTAGTATCTCTCGAAAATAAATAGATGGGAAAAGATAGATTCGTATAGTAAGAATGCCTATTAATCCTCTCGCCAGTTGATTCCAGCTGGTGTAGCTAACGTATCAGTAAAGGAAATAGATAAAATAGGTTAATAGTAAAAACACATTTTTAGAAACAAGCTTTTAATAAAATGATCTGTCCCGAGCTAATCCTGAATGCAGCAGCCCTATCGCGTTGAAACTTAGAACGGGCTATCATCATTGAATGCGTATACAAAACTTACTTTCTGTGCTGTTGACGGGCCGTCAGATCAGGCCGTCAATGTAAGATCAGGCGACCTAACCACTATGCCACCGGGGCCGGTGGCATAGTGGTTAGGTCGCCTGATCTTACATTGTAAGGTCCCGGGTTCGATTCCCGGCTGGGTCACCATTTTCCGTTGGGATCAAATTAACGGAATTGCATTTCCAATTCTGTCGATGGAATGCAATAACAAGACACACACTTACACACATGTTACACGCACACACACATATAACACGTCATAGTAGGGTTGGTTGTAAGATATATTTCGCATCGATATATTTCATGATAGTTTATGCTCCTTCAAAGCGTCCCTCTTTAAAATACTGTAATTCTGGTATTTTTTGTTTTTTTCCTTTTTTTATACGTATTTTTTTTAAAATTCAACCATTGTTCATGCATTGTGCTAATTGTGTACTCATATCAAAAGGATATTGATGTAGTCATGTAACTGTAGTATATATATGTCACTGTATGTGTTGTCAATATTCTGTTTGGGTACCAAATAAAATAAAATAAAATAAAATAAGAGATTGTCATATGACAATAAACCCGCCCATTGTGACATTTCACAATAAAGAGTATAAACGAACAAACAAACCGTTGAAGAGTTCCTCGCTAGAGGCCAACCCGCTCTGTCGCAGTGTAACTTAGAACGGGCTATCATAATTGAATACGTATACAAAATTTCGTTTCTATGCTGTTGACCGTTGAGGAGTCCCCTTGTCGGGAGCCAACCCTGTGTGCAACAGTCATGTCATGGTGACATTTAGAACGGGCCATCATAATTGAATGCGTATACAAAATAGAGTGTCTGTGATGTTGACCGTGAAAGAGCAGCCTCGTCGGGAGCCGATCCTGGGTGTACAATCAGGTCATGTTCACCATAAAAATGCATTGTCATCGGAACTGAACTAACATGAACAATCGAAGACTATCGCGGTTGTTTGACATTATAAATAGGATAGAAAACGAATTTACCGCGTGAAATTTGTAGCACCCGACGTTTCGGTGACGTTGCAGCCGCCGTTGTCTAGGGTAGACTGTCAGTCCGTTGTTTTGCGGGTAGGCCGCATACCGCTGCCACCACTGCGTAGGATATAAGCGGCGTTTGTAGCCGTCGTCTCTATTGAAGTTCGGGGTTCTTCTTATTTCAATTGCTTCCCGGATCATGCGAGGAAAGTAGAATCCCAAGGAACAATTCGGATCCCAAGGAATATCCAAGGAACAATTCTACTATAAGAGTAGGTTGGGTGTACCTCTTATACTAGAACTCTCTAGGATAAGAGGAAGTGGTTCTAATCCAGTTTGCAAGAGTTGACCTAAACAAACTAACAAACATCGCGAGGTAAATAAAAGCTTGTAATAAAATACAAACGGAGCTGCCACGGAATTCGCCGACCAGAGTCGGACCCATCATAATACTATTATTACACTTATGGGAGGTGAGCGGTGAACCCCGGACTAACGACCAACTGCGGTAGGTTTAGGATAGCTGTCTTGCAACATTTAAGCGTTCACCTTACCACCCATTCGCTCCCCCTTCGAAGCCATAAAATTTGAGATGCGAAGATCGCAGTTTTAGATATTTTTTCTAGGAAAGAGTTCATTATTTTCATGGAGAGACCAGAGGAGTGAAGATAAACAGTGAAGCTGTTCCGGGTGACGACATTTGCGACATCTTGGGATATTCTGTTCCCATGGAACAGTTAATTCTACAATAAGGGCCATCTTCCAATACGGGGCAAAGAGTTATATCTAGACGAAGGGCTGTGCATCAGAGACTATCGAGGAATTCATATAGCTTAGAGACCTAATCGACCTCCAGAATACAATCTGAAGCTTTTTCGGTTACTACTCTGTCGAATCGTAAGCCACATGGGATTGACAACTCCATTGTGAAAAAAGTCTGGGAGTTCGCCAGAGTATATAGGTACTCGTCCTTATGCAAAAATGCATAGTGGAAGGCTAATTTCCGATGTTGCAAGGTTGGTCTCCTTTGGATCATTCCTAATGTTTGTTTAAACTACCGAGCATCGCTAAAAGAGAAATTTAAAGAGATCAATATTCTGACGGTTTATAGTCAGTATATATTCGATAACATAATGTATGTTCGTAAAAACTTGCACAGATTCCGTAGGTTGGGTGACATTCACAATAGGAACACCAGGTTCAAAAATAAACTAGCCATTACGGGCTCTAGGTTAGCAAAAGTGAGTAAATCTTTCATTGGAGAGGGTGTTCGCTTTTATAACACTTTGCCTGAGGAACTAACCCTTTTGCCAGACACTAAATTTAGAAAAATTGTTAAAAATACTTTGTGCTCTAAAGGCTATTATAAAATTGAAGATTTTTTACGCGATACATTGGTCTGGTCAAGTCGTTTTTGTGTAACATAGCTATGAAAACCATTTGTAAAGTGTTATTATTATTACAATTACGTAAAGCCATTGATTATATAGTGTAGTAATCAATGGTAAAACCTACAAGCAAGGCATAAATGTCTAGAAACATAAGACGTTCGGAAAGTACTGTAAGTCTACTTCGAATAAAAATCTATCTATTTATCTATCTAATGACCAATCGCGCTCGGACTCAAGCGCGTACAGGCCTATCACACTTCTGCCATAGTACGTAAAGCTACGCAGGCCAAAGCTTTGGTCAGTGGATCACTTAAAAAAATGAGTGGATGGAAATTTGGGTGAATTTCTAATAGTTAGTAAGTAATTTTCCGGAGCAGCTACACTCGCCATTACAATTCTCCGTGTAATCTCGTCTTTTCCGAGTGTAAAGGTACGTTTGTTTAAGCGAACGCTAGTGGGTCTCGAGGCCTATGTAATCCGGGCGTACGCTACCGGTGCAATTTTCTTTATTCGCATACAATACCAGATTATGTGGGATGTGAGAACACCACATTTCGACAGAAGCTGCCAATGACTGTTTTAATTGCGCGGCGAAAAGGGAGCGAAGTGGAAGCGAGGTTGCGGTGAAATCACGCGAACGACGCGCTCGAATTCTCATACTCGTGAAGTCGTGACCCAGCAACCGTGGTAGGTATTAAGCCTCCCCCCACCCCTCCCAGAAGCCCCCAGAAGAAGATTGTCATGTACAAGCCGGCGAAACCTTTTACCCCACGTAGGTATAAAGATATTGATCTTTCTTTCAACCTAGGATGAAACGTAGAGACTTACGGATGAAGACAGTCCACCATCTAGCTAGCTAGTTCGTCCAGGCCAACTATCCCTTGAAAGTCCAACGCCTAATGTAAGCGGTAGTTACTACAACGCCTAATATAAGCGGTATTAGCGTGAAATACTCTCCTGGTTATAAAAATAAGTAAATATGAAAACACGACAACCATTACAAAATATTGTACCAATTTATAATTATTTTTATTACGGTTTATTCATGAAATATTTTGGTTTATATTTATTCAGATACCTACATATGTATTTTTGGATTTTTTCCAATCAGACCTTTCATTTGTCACTAAACACGATATATATATATGTATGTTTATTTATTGCCTTTTGGGGATTTGGACATTTATACAAGTATTTATTTTATTTTTATTTAGCATTAAGTACGTTCATATTTTTATGTAAATATTATTAAGGAGGTGGCTTTCTGTGCCGATTAATCCTTAGTAATGTAGCAGATAATGGAGCAGATATATCATAATATGCTCAAAAAGGCCACTAACGTTGCACTGAAAGTCACCCTATCATAATGTCCAGCAGGCAAGCCTTAGGCTTGGCTGAATTTTAATAATAATAATAATAGTAAAACTATTCTTAAGAAAAGGCGAGCTTATTGCCTGCAGGCAATATTTTAGAGCTAACCTATACTATTGTAAGAACATTATTTGCGAGTAGACTACATAACTTAACCTATATAAAGTGTATGACAAATAAAATAGAGGAGGATAGAAAGAAGTGTATACTTTACTCTTTGTGGGCACAAATTTTGCCACCTCAAAATAATCTAACACCTATAAAGACGCTAAAGGCGAGCTTATTGCCTGCAGGCAATATTTTAGAGCTAACCTATACTATTGTAAGAACATTATTTGCGAGTAGACTACATAACTTAACCTATATAAAGTGTATGACAAATAAAATAGAGGAGGATAGAAAGAAGTATATACTTTACTCTTTGTGGGCACAAATTTTGCCACCTCAAAATAATCTAACACCTATAAAGACGCTAAAGTTTTAAAAGGAGGGGAATGGGAGAGGAAAGGGAATTTATCTGGAGGATTTCAAATGCTCTCTGAGTCTGATTTTAAAAGTTGTTATGCTTAGCGCGGTTCTCAACAAAGCTGTATTTTTAAAAAATGGTTATTAAATAAAAAAAATAAAAAAAATACATGTTAATGTACCCTATATTTGTCCAAACAGTTAAGGTACCCTATGACACTCGGGATGACATATCGATTCTAACAATACCATATACTTCTAAATCGGTTAGAGCGTTTAGAAGTTATGGATAAATAACGAAACGGAAAACATACATACATAAATCTTGGACACATTACACTCATTTTTGTTGGGTAGTCGTGTAATAACCATTCAAAACTGGTAGCCAGGTGACGAGGTGGCCCCACTGGGTTACCTTCCTAGTGCCTCGCCGTAAGGCGTTGGACTCTGGCGGGTTCGTGGCTTTACTGGACGGTAGGTTTGTACTATCCCAAAGTCTTATACGCTCACCTCACGGGAGACATAACGATCACATATCGATAAAACTTATTCGAAGTTGATAAATCTCGATGCAAAACGGTTTCGGAATTGCGCACAACCCCAATAGCATACAGAAGACATATTAACGCCAATACTTGACTACGGTGATGTTTCTTATATAGATATTTAGGTATGTTAAGGGTTAAGATGTGTCTGTCCAGCCGTCCGGAGACTTTTCTGGCGTCCTGGCCTTGTCTGCTTCTGCGATCTGGCATAAATACATACAAACTCCTTATCTAAATTTAAACAGTGTACAGGGCTTGTGCTTAGCAGTATTTCGGAGACCTCGTCTTTACCAATGCGACCGAAAAGTCTTCTCGGCACTTCCTCTTCTTTTGCCGTCAAATAGACTGCAGGGCGATTTTATATCCCCTATGCTAAAAACTTAAAACGATCCGAAACGTTACGCTTCAAAAACGATTTTAGCGAAACGAAACATAATATCGCGTAGCCGTCGATTTTATAACAAACACATTTCGCTTCGCCCAATTTATACTACTAGCGATAGAAAATTGGCAATATTGGTTACTGAAGCAAGATGACGCGGGTTCGTGGCTGTGCTGGGCGGTAGGTTTTTACTATCCCAAAGTCTTCTACGCGCACGTCACGGAAGATAGAACGAGCACACACCGTTAAAACTTCCTGAGCAGACGCGGTTCCCCCCGTTGTAGTTGAAAACTCAAGCTGTCCACGACTGGGCTTACAGCCGCAGGCAGGGTTCACACAGACCTCTCCAGATAAATCCCTCTTAGAGGCGGTTACCGGATGGGAGCTGAACCGTCAGTCGAGCCGACCTTAGGTAACAAATAGGTCATCAGGTCCAAGCTCCACGGAACCGTTAGTTAACCGAATGCGACAGTAATGCGACAGTGGTAATTGAGCCGGGGGCGAGCGGATCCGTTACTCTTGTATGCATATTTATGGAAAAGAACAATGGCCGCTGATGTAGAGTCGAGCCGACTCGCCTCTTTGACTCTTGACCCACTTGGGAAGGGACACTTGACACCTCGCTCGGCGCTCCGCAGCCAACCGGCTGGAAGGCGCGAGCACTCTACCTGCTCTTTCGAGTGCACAGATACGTATCTTCACACCTTCGCTGCATCACTGCTGCGCCAGGAAAGCAACACCCTTACACTAAATAAAATTTTCAGGGCTGTGCCAAATATCGAGATGGAAGGAGCTACCATAATTGAATGCGTATAGAAAATTTTGGGTCTTTGCCGTTGAGGAGTTCCCTTGTCGGGAGCCAACCCAGGGAGGACGGATTTTAACCACAATCTTTTCAACTCTTGGCATGACTAAATGATGCCTGCATGCCAAATTTCAGCTCAATCAGATGAAACGCTTTGGCGCTATCGTCGGAGAATAGACACACCCACATATAGATACACACACACACAGACACACAGAAGTGCGTACACAATACTTTCCTTAAACAGGAAAGTAATAGAGCCGATAATTGCATAAATACAAATTGCAAAAAAAATAGAGCCGATAATGAAACTTAGCACATATATGTATTTTTCCATGGAGAAGGTTTTTATGATATATTAGCTTTGTTGTAACTTAAAACTAGATGGCGCTGTAGCACATCAACTTCTATACCGCTCAACTGATCGCCATGAAAATTGGTATACATAGACATTCGAGCACGGATAATATTTTCGCGCTATTAACTGTATTGTAAATCGCCACCAGATGGCGCTGCAGCCAAATTTTATACCGCTCAACCAATCGCCGTGAAAATTGGTAGACATAGATATTTGAGCCCGATAATATTTTCGCGCTATCCACATTGTTGTAATTTGTCATTAAATAGCGCTTCAGCACATCAACTTCTATACCGCTCAACCGATCGCCATGAAAATTGGTATACATACGTAGACATTCGAACCCGCATAATATTTTCGCGCTATTAACTGTATTGTAATTCGCTACCAGATGGCGCTGCAGCCAACTTTTATACCGTTCAACCAATCGCCGTGAAAATTGGTAGACATAGATAGTTGAGCACGGATAATATTTTCGCGCTATCCACGTTATTGTAAGTTGCCACTAGATGGCGCTGCAGGTGGACAACTTCTATACCGTTCAATCTATCGCCATTAAAATGTTATAAATTCGAAAGTGGAGGAAACGGCGAATAACATAGGCTACTTGAGGGGGAGGGGGGAGAGAAGGAGGAGTGGGAGAGGGAAGGAAACGGATACCCGAGCATCGCTGGGTAACATTCCACTAGTACCCTATAATAGTAGATTGTATCACAAGCGAGCAAAATAATATTTTTACGGCGAGGGCGCTTTTTTGAATCCAGAGCGAAGTATGGGATTCTTTAGTAGAATCCTGAATGTAGCGAGGGATTCAAAAAAGCGCCCGAGCCAAATATATTTTGCGCCCGAGTGATACACTCTACTTTTCATCACCCTCTATGAGAAAATAAAAGGCGCCTCATATTTTATTGTAATATTATTATTTAATAAAACATAGAGTATCAACTAAATTGAAATTAAATACTATCTAATAATAAAAACACTAAACACTTATATTTACATTTGAGACATTTTCGCAATTATGAATATTTATTGTTACAGTTTTATTAGGATAGGCGATAGGATAGGCGATAGATTTTATAGGCGACAAAAACAATTGACGTTCGCGCGTTTTTAATTTCATTTGTTTTTTTTATTCAGCCGGCGGCGCGACTAGGGGCCGTCGTACCAGCCAGTCTTTATTCAAACAATATTTGCGTTCGATTTCTTCGGCGCTGAAGACTAAGATGTTCCAAATTCAAAAAGTGCGCCGTAAAGATAAATTGCGGCGTACTTATTCAAAAAGTGAGCCGCAAAGATAATTGCGGCGCACTTATAAAGTTTCTTATAGAAAACACCACTTTTAGGCGCACTTAAAGGCGAACCAAGTCGTCCTTTTCAAATAGATGGGATGAAAAGATAATTGCGGCGCACTTATAAAGTTTCTTATAGAAAACACCACGTTTGGGCGCACTTAAAGGCGAACCAAGTCGTCCTTTTCGAATAGATGGGATGAAAAACTAATAGTATGATATAATTAAATCTGACGTGACCTTCGAGTTATGACAAAAACCTACATAAATGCTGCATCGCCGTGGGTACCAGAGAAGTCATAGCGAAAATGTAAAAGACCGGTAGTGCTGCGTTGGGAGTATAAAACTAAGCGCAACATTCAACGTCTCACCTAGGCAGTGGGCGGCGCTAACAATGAAAACAAACGCCGACGTCTAGATAGATACTCGAGTGCCGCAGCAGCAACCTGTGGCACAGAATATTTATATCAGTACCTGTGGCGCACGCTGGACCAACACAATAGGGAGCGGCAAAGAGAATTGATCAATAATCGATTGATTTTATAATCGATTTAATGGGAGGTGGGTCTCTCAGTGTGGTAGTTCCATTACGACTGAAAATCGTGATCACCACTCGAGGAAATCAATCTGGAGCGAAAACCCTACTGCTATTGATTATATAGAGTAATAGATTGCTCAGCGTCGCACTAGGATTTAGCAACTAGGATTTTACTATGAAACGCAACGTGTAGGTGACACTCATAATTCAAAATGTATTAATCTTCCATTATTATGTTCAATATGGCGGCGTTCATATAACAGAGTGGCAGCACTTTAGATGACGCTCTAAACATGCATATGCGGTATAAAATGACAGCGTGTTTCTAGAAACTTGCGTTCGCAACGCGTCAGACACACATAGAATGTCGGTGCATGCACAGATAAAAGGCATACGGAAGCACATAAATAAACGTTCTTCATCATATTCCAATTTCTGAATTGATGTACAATATTCTCATAACTATTATCTGTGTCTATTTATCTCATGAATCCAATATTTACTTTCCGTAATTTTATTTTTTGCTTTTGCTTGCTTTGGTTTACAAACATATATATATATAAAAATAACAAACTAAGTAAATCGTTCTCAAGCTCACCCTCAGAATCAGAAAACATATTGTACAGCGGTCGTACACAATACAAGTACACATTCTGAGAAGTATCAGCAGCTTCTAGTGCCATATATACATTGTATACGTGGGATAAGTGTGCACACTAACGTGAGAGCGCTGCATCGTATACCTTGCGTGCGTGGGCTCAATCTGTCTCTGCTCTTATCTTGCCCTTATCCGTTTGAAATGCTGTAATCACCCAATTTTCAATTCCAAAATATCTCGCCTCACTGCCACCATTAGTCAAGACTACGTTACGAGTCACTCTGTTAGGAACATACCTTGAAAGAAATAATAAAATTAAATTCGATAATCGAGACGCAACTGAGAATCAATCGAGTCATCGCCATGCCTATAGCAAAGTACTGAATGGAGAGGAAGCGATAGCCGCGTCGGTGAGTTCAGTTACCCGGAGAGGACCGGTTCCGCAGCATCAACGATCAACCCGCAGTACTTAACTAATCGTCGATTATCGCACACCGACGACGCTTTTTATTGTTGACATAATTAAATCGAGAAACCGGGCCCTCGAACGCGGACGGTGGTTCCGATGCCCGACACGACTTTGTGTACGTTTTGAACAGGTTTCTGTGAAAACTGTTAGGTTATTGCGCCCGAATTATGGTTATTGGAGTCCAAACGAATGTTGTCACCGTATCAATTTGGATATAAACAGGGCAAGGGATTTCAGGATACCATATTAAAAGCCTCACAGATCTCGTGGTTTTGTGTCCAGACAGTTCTTTGGTATTTTCCTTGACCTGGCTAAGGCCTTTGATAAGGTATCTACAAAAAAATGTAATTATGCATCAGGGGCCTTGGAAACGTTCACTTTAAAAAAACATATTTAAATTAAAAACCCAATTTTTGGCAAGAAGGATTTTGATAATATCGAATTTTCTCAAATCTCTTAAATTTATTGACTAACTTTATTCTTTATTCCTTCTATTATTAACTATTATACCATTGTGAATTTTTATTCTGACTATTGGCGATTGACTATTATTATAATTGACATTTGTTAACATTTGTATTTTTTTAATTACTCTTTATAGGATAATGTGAAATTATTAAATAATTCTGATTGATTATTAGTACTGTTGTAGATATGATTTGTGAAATTATCGAAGACTGATGATTCAAAATAATGGAAAATGTTGTTTATTATTATATATAACCTAGAAAATCTGCTCTTGAATGTTTAACTTTCTTGTATGTATATCTTATAATGTAGGTATTTAAATACATATTCGAGTAGTAGTTTTGGTCAATTTTGACTCTACCAAGTGTAGAAATTCCTACCAACTGATTTATTACTAAAATAAATAAAATAATAGGAATAACCGTGTAAATAAGGAATTTACACGGTTTAAGAGCTACCTGATCGAAGGCAAGCAAGTAGTTAAAGTTGAAAACTATTCTAGCAACATTTATCATTTTCGATATTCCTCAAGGCAAAGCCCTGGGTCCTATCTTGTTCCTGGTTGACATCAACGATTTATGCAATCTACATATAGAAGGAAAAATACTGAGGACAGAATTAGGTTATGTTCAGGAGACATATGGACACCGTTAAACAAGTCTTGGGGTTGTAAAAAAAATGGATAGACTTTAACCTGCTTACCACTAATATCAGCAAGACAAAAATGACTACTTTCTCCGTTAAGTCGACTCCAAATGTGTGCATTTGGAGAACGCATCGGATATCAGATACCTTTGGAGTAGTCATCGGCAGCAACTTCGTTGGACGAAGTACCTTGACCTCCCTACAAACCGATAAAAGCGCAAATTCCAATATACACGACAATACGAGGATGATTGGATAAAACCCTCTTAAAGATGGTATATAATGCGCTTACTAATGGTCTATTGGTATATTATATCCTGGCGTGGAAAAGGACCACTTATCACTGATATTGCTATCGCACCCTTTCAAATCCCAAAAAGTGATAATCACCAAAAAGCCATTTCGACGATCCACGTCAACTTAGGTAAAAAACTAAAAATTAACGTTTCCAATCGTCGTAAAACCATAAAATTCGTCTCGACGAAAGCTAATTTATGGTATTCTTAGTAAACAAATGGTATATATAACTTTATATTCCAAGCGAGGAGAAAATTATAAAAATGAATCGTTATAAACTATCTTACAAACACCGTTTCCAAGCCTACATCTCGCCTTGTATATTGGAAGATGGTAATGTTGCCATTATTAATTTCGTCGTTCTACGGAATTAATTTATCGGCAAAACTTTTCATTTTATCATATGATGCCAGCAACCCTATTCTCGTTTCGCCTCTGCATTCTTGCATTTAATTTATTAAAATGCTCAAAGAAATCCGTCACGGAAACCAACTTTAAACACCATGTTTCATTGCTGAGTGAGTCCACAAATGTAAAAGTTGTATTTGCTTTCCTGTTATTGAATAAAACAAAAACCTGGCGGCACACCAGGAGGATACTCGCGGCACACCATTGTGCCGCGGCACACTGGTTGAAAACCACTGCGGGCCTATAGCCTGACAGCATGCAAGAACCCAAACCCTAAGATTTTTTATTAAAAGATTTGGACTGTACTGTGGTTTGTTTCATTATAGCTCGATTAGAACTACTCTTTCTCCAAATCGAAATGGAACTCTTACCTTTGTTCCTTTTTCAGTAGACGGAGAAGCTGGTGGACTCTGCGGAAGTCCAAGGTCTTCATCATCATCACTGGCATCGACTCCACCAGATCCGCTGACTCGACCACGGCGTCTTACGGCATCTAGAAGTTCAGCCTGAGGGCAAAGAGAGACACACGGTCAAAGCAGAGAACTGCAGAAAGCCTGAAAGAAAATGCCCGATACGACTAGGGTGAACTTTTCCATACTGATATCCTGTATAATCGTGAAGGTTATGTAGTATTTACATTTCAATGTAGTATTTAGATAGATAATATTTAGAATTCAGGGTAGTATTGAGATTTTATGACATGACCTTTTATAATTCATTTAGTGAAATATAGCATAACGTCAACACGACTTCAACACGTCATTAGAGATTTTTCTAAAAAATCTTAAAAAATATTATAATAAAATATCTGCTGAATTTTAATGTAAGATGCACTCGATACGAGCTGAGTAATTTTAATAACACTTTTATCTTATTTTTACCGCAAAACATGTTTTCCATTAGGTTAAGGTTAGCTGTAAGGCATTGCTTTTATTATTTTTGTTATTATTAAAATATCTCAAAACACAGCGCCCATTAGAAAATGGTGGTTTAATGAATTTAGCTTTAAATAAATAACTTTTGCATGGCGAATTATTACCGGTTCATTGGGAACGCTGTGACGCCGTTTAAACCATATGATTTCTTAATAATTTTAATGAATAGTTTAGAACTTGAAGTAGGTACTGGGGTTTAAAATATCAGAAGACTAGTGATACGAACCCAAATCCTTCTCGAGAGGCGGAGTGCCCTGCCCCAACATCGTCCTCTGGGTTCCTGAACACCTCTGGTCTTCAAATCCTCGGCTAAAGTCACTTCCCACATTTTTTCACATCACATCATTTGCACTTCACATATAGTAACTATAAACGGCAGTCATTCTCTGTGAAATTATTAATTCGGAGATTTAAAGTCAAATTGGAATAATGGAAATGGAAGTAACGCACGCACTATTAAAATTTTGTATCTGGCTGTATCTCGCAATAAACATAAATGATGTAGATTTATTGTAATGTAGCTAAAGTCTCTTTTTAAACTTTAAATATAGATTATTGTTCCTTACTGCATCATCCTAATCTCTAATTCTCTGACACACGTATGATAAGGACCTCCCAAAATTATTGATTCTAGATTATGTGATTCTTCGCAAATTACCGCTAATGGGTAATTAAGGCATTCAACTATGTACTTTACTTTTGTTTTAAACTTCGTATGTGACTAAAAACTTGTCATGTTGCGACACGCCCGTTTTTTTAAAAGCTACTATATAAACTCCCCTTTCATAGAAAAAGAAGTCTCTATGGACGGTCGAGAGCGGCCGCGTCGCGCGATCCCGGCCGCGCGAGAAGCGCGTGAGTACGGTTTTATATGGGGCTAGTTTGGGAAAGCCTCAACACCCGATTCAGTGCGGAAACCCCATTAGTACCTTATATGGGAAGCTCCAAAGCCTGCATCCAGTGTCCTTCAATTCTTTTAAGTGCCTTTAGAGTTTAATGGGATATCATATTGGATATAATGGGATATATTTTTATTTTTTACTTGAATCAACCTAAATTCAGCGAGGCTGTCCTTAGCTCACTAGGCGTTTAGGCAGTGATTATATAGTGAGTAGGTACAAAAAATCTTTCAAAACACTCAGAGCGAAAATTAGATTAGCAAAGAGTATAATTTGAATACTTATATCCTATCCTACATATATCCCATCCCTCTCCTTTCCTATCCTTGCAATAGTTCAATTGTAATTTAATTTAATTTAATTTAGTGCAATGCAACTTTTGATTTACCGTATAAGAAAATAATGTAGGAAACAATTAATCGGCCAGCGAAATGTATTAGAATAATTAGTACTTAAAAATTAATGAAGCGCTGTATGTTTCCCGAAAATAAAATAAATAAATAAATAAAATAAAATAAATAATATTGAGAAAATCGACAGTTTTTGGTTTAGCTCAGACAAATGTGCAATTTACTACAGAGACACCAAAAATCATCGAAAATTAAAGCCCATTTTTAAAAGCGTCATCTGCACCAAATTAATTCTGAAATAAGTAAATACTACATTCATTAACAATCCATAAAGCATTCACTATATCTTCGTGTAATAGTAAATCTCGCTAAAACACGACTACCATTACAAATAGTCAACTACTGTATTAAAAATTATTAAAAACTATTTGTTAGCACTAAAAACGGTTATTTAAAAATCGGCAATATTTCGAGGAGAGTAATAATTAAACACTTTGTATATTTTATTTTGCTAAAATAATATTCCAAATAGTTCCCTTCGTTACTCGACATTCCGGGTTAATTCCTGGCGGCCGCGAAGAAGAACGAAAAATACTAAAATGTCAAATAATTACTGTCAACACGCCAACGCGTAACACGACGATTTATATTGAAGACGCAGCGTTTTCCTTATATGAAAGCAAGGAGTCGTAGCACGTGCCCTATGACACTCGGAATGATGTAAGCATTCTAACAATATGACACAGTTTTAAATCGGTTCAAGCGTTTAGAAGTTATGGTGGAATAAAAAAATGGAAAACATACAGAGATGAAAGCTGAACATATTACATTTTTTTTTGTTTGGCATGTACAAATGCATTAGGTTGCAAAGGCTGCTCCATAACCAGTATTAAATATACTTAAAATGACAAAAAGGTCGTATTTGCGATCCTATGCGGAGTGTCGTCTTTGCGAGTCTCCTCGATTTTTCATTTGGAAACATTTACTATTCCATTCGTGAAAAATAGTTCGCTCTGCCAGTAAGTACTTGTTGAATTTTATATTACAGTGTCCTCAATTCAATATGTATGCCGGTGGGTCGCCAACCCTCGTCAACGGCTTGACAAGGTAACGTCGAGCAGAACCAAACCCTTCCTCTAGATATTTAATGACACGTTAAAACTTTCTTACAGTATTAGCAACTACTTCAATTATTTTGTAGGACAGATCTGTTTCGTAAGTACAATTTCTTAGTTATGCTGTAAGTTCGTTAACAAACCGAATTATCATGTTGAGATTTTGGCCTGATCGTCCAGTCAAACTAGCCGAAAAATGATGTATACCTTTCGAAAGGTTGGGTAGTTATGAGTTTTGGAAGGATTAAACAGTTTGTATCCCTGAATAAAATAATGTTTGCACGTCGGATCGCGCAGTGGCTATCTTACCTACTGTTTTTATAATGTAAATGAAACAAAGGACGGAGGCGGACCGGGTCAGAGGGTCTAAAGCTCAGAACATCTAAAATTATGTGATCTGAACCTTACACGATATATTCGTGTTTTTCGGACCAGAACATCTAAGATGAAGTAGAGCTTTAACATGTTAGATGCACCGAGCTTTGGATGTTCTGAGCCTCCGTTAAAATAAATTACCTACGTTACAGTAAAAATGGGCCAGAACATCTAAAGTAGCAATAAGGGCAAGAACATCTAAAATGTAGCAACCCGTGAATTATAACGGCCTGTTTGATATAAAAAAATAGCGCTTTAGAGCAGTACGTCAAAATGGCCGTGAATAATTTCCAGGTTTTCATCTTTTGTGTGTATCGATGACTGCTATTTATCAAATATCATATAACCGTGAAAAGTAGCAGGAGCTATTTCACAGTTATGATTTTTTTGATGTTCCGACCCGTTAATTAAAATCGATGTAATTATTCAACTTCGAAGGAGAGTCAGTACATCTAAGGCCGGAGGGTCTAATTAAGATGTTCTACACCTTACACGATAGTATCGCGGATTTTAGATGCTCTAAGCTTTAGATGCCGACGGGTCCGGTGTCACCTGTCAAATGTATCGGTGTGTTGTGTTTTTTGTTACAAATTGTCGATAATATACGCTTCTCTTATATATTTTTTTTATTTTATTCTGGAACCAAACAGAACCACATACAATGCAATTAAAACGTATAAGTGACAAAAATCCATTAATGTGATTCCGAATATATAATGTGTACAAAATGAACGCAATATAATTTTACATTGTTTCCGCTGGAGAATGGGAGGAATCAGGATGGGAAGTGAGGTGAAAGGAAGAGACAAAATAGATAAAAAAATATTATGTAATATAAAATATATTTATATTTAATTTTAGGTATGGTATAAAGGTATTGTAATGAATATACTTGAGATAAAATTATGTCCATGAATAAATTAAATGAAATATAATATGTATAAATGTTTTGTGATAATCTAGATAGACTCTAGATTTTTTTATTGGTAATTCTTATAAAAGGTTTTTAATGAGTGTAATATGTCCACACTTAAAAAGTCTGTATTATATCTAGGAGACGCTCTCTATAGAAATTCATTTTGAGATGCGTTGGTTTTCACCACGGGGAGATGAAATAGTCGATGCGATCGAACATTATACGTTTTGCTATCAGAACTGTTCATCTAAAAAAGCAACTGGTTATGCAACTGCCTAATTTCTGCGAACCAAATTCGACGATGTTTCTCGAGAGAAAAAAGCTACAATTAAAAACTCTCTACTTTTATTAGCATCAGCGCCACCAAGCGACAATTTAGCTAGACGTGAATGTCTTGTACTACTTGTAAATATACTAATTCAAACCAGAAATAAACCAAGCCATCATAGTAGCGAAATAATCACGCTCGTAAGTCTAAAAACACGAATAAAAATCTAAATTATCCCAGAAATAGAGACATTATGTTTGACAATGTAACCATTTCACAATATTATGATATAATTTTCTCACAATTTGGTTGGTTGTCGCAATACCACATTAATATCGGCCGCAAATAGTTCGATTGTCATGACTTTAATGACACGTGACTAATCGGTCGAGTATGTAATGACGATAGACCTCGTTTGTTGTGACGTTAGTAATTTACGGTTGCATAGCAACGAAACTAGAAATAGTACAGATAGAAAGACTAGATAAGGCTAAGAAAATAAGTTTCCTTTAATTGTAATTACGTAAAATAGTTTATTCAAGCAAAACATGCTATAACAGTGAGAAAAAAAAAGTTTAATTTATGAGAAAAAATTGATTTCCCGTGGAATTAAGGTTCAAATTACCTCAATGAGCTTCAAAGACTTTTGGACGTTTTGACATGTAATCCATGAAATTATTGTAGTTTTCATTTATTTATATGTCTGGCAAACTCACCTCTATCACAGTGCCTCTATTATATTTTAGCCCGATTGCGAACTGAAATCGAAATTAGGTTATGCGAGCGAAACAGACCAATAAGTTAGAGCGGAATACGAAATGACTGATTGTAACTTTTCTATCATAAAACTGCCAATCGAACATAAAGCGGCATAATCTAAGACCAGACGAAATGTTTTCAAACTAATTTAGATGGTTTAAGATTCGGCAGTAGTTTTTGGGCGGGAATAAATACGATCGTTTTTTAAGCTTTTTTACAAGCTTTTAAGTATTTACCTTGCAATGTTTGTTAGTAGATTTTACAAACTCAATTAGAACCACTTTCTTTTATCCCATGAAGCCGAAATTGTACAAGTTGGTTCAGTTCCGATGACAATGAATTTTTATGGTGAGCATGACCTGATTGTACACCAATGATCGCCCCCGTAGAGGACACTCTTCCACGGTCAACAGCATAGACACACAATTTTGCGTACGCATTCAAGTACCATAGCCCATTCTAAATTTCACCATGACATGGCTGCTGCGCCCAAGATTGGCTCCCGACAAGGGGACTCCTAAACGGTCATCAGCACAGAAACAAAATTTTGTATACGCATTTAATTATGATAGCCCTTTCTTAAGTTTCACCGCGATAGGGCTGCTGCACCCATGGCTGGCTTCCAACGAGGGGACTCCTCAACGGCCAACAGCACAAACACGAAATTCTGTATAGCATTTAATTATGATAGCCCGTTTTAAGTTCCATTATGACATGGCTGCTGCACCCAGGGTTGGCTCGGGACTTATTTTACACTACGCTCTAACGTACTGGCCTGTCTCGTTCGCGTGACCTGTTTTCCGATATTAGTTCAGGAAGAAACGCAATCGAGCCCATTGTCAATAAGATTTAAGTCCGGTGAGTTTTCGTGCCATTCGAGCCGCATAAGCCATTTATTTTGAAAGTCATGCTTCATGACATTGGTAGGAGCAGTACTATGCATGACATGGAAATAAATATAGCTGAAAAATCGCTCTACCTAGTTCACTCTACTCTAGTTCAGTTTTACAAGCTCCAAAGTCAATTTTATGACAATAAAATCCATGTGTCTACTTTCTCCTAGGTAATTATTTGTATCAGTCAAAAATACAAAAAAAAATGCAGCAAAAACGTCTTTGAAGTTGAAAAATTGATCCAAATGGTATAGGGATCTTTCAGCAAGATTTAGCTCAAGACATAATAAAGAATTACTTCAATATTAAGAGGCCACGTGACTTCAATCGTAAGAAGGCTTGATTCTGTGGTTGAAGACCTAAATGTACTTGGAAAGAACAACTGGAAAACCGAAGCCGAAGTTAGGGTGGAATGGAAGAAGACACTATCACAGTCAGTTGTAGTGATAATTTTTATAATGATTTAGTTTAGTGACGTCGAACAACCGAGGCCAATTTCGAATAGAGAAGTCGTTTATAATCGAATCAATCGATGAAATAATGTCATCATTCTAGTATGATTCAATCGATGAAATAATGACAACATTATCATTTTGTTTCATCCCACGCGAATCGGGCTAACTTTTCGATACGTCATTCGGCTCTTTCGGGTATCCCGTTTACGATCGGTCGGCTGTTTGTTGGGATGTAAAATCCTCGTAATTAGGGCGGGATATATAGGTACAATAATGTTTACGAGCATGCGTGGTAAATACATAGTTTCGCTTGAGTTGACATTGCTTTATTTTTATTTTTAGCATCGATTAAGCTAGAATGTCACTTTTCTGGTTACTAATATTTTTTGCAAAGATGCAAAACGCTATTAAAAATATTTAATTATATCTATTTATTCATCCCAAAAATACTTTTCATTAACGGGAAATCAACTTTCTTTTAAGTTTTGGTAAAGTTTTCGTAAATAATTACTCAATAATTATGGTAGTCACAGGCATAAACAAATTTTTACTTTTGACTATGCGCTAGATGCGGGCAAGCAAGTTTTATGACTGCTGAATTTCATGTTGTAATTTGTAGCTCTTGTAGTTTAATGTCATGCAAAGTAAATTATGTAAATTGCATATGATAAAAAAAAACGGTTGTGCCACCACAAGTCTCGGCAAATAGACACCCAGGTTATGGACTCCAATTCGGTTTCTTCAAATTTTTGCTCCTGGCCTGGGCGCTCTTTGTCTTGCACGTCGGAATCACCACTTTTGAATCGGAGAAACCAAATCTCAACAGTCCTTTCTGTCGGAGTAAATTCCCCGTAAGCCTCCAGCAGCAATCTATGACATTCTGCGGCAGTTTTCTTAAGATTAAAGCAGAAAAGCATTGCTTTTGACGTTTTGTCGGCTCAAATTCCGACATCTTCGAAGCTAACAAAATTACCGTTGTTGACACTTCAACGAATTGACAGACTGATAATTGATACCTAATGATGACGCTTTGACATGACGTAATTTGCAATTTGGTAAATGACTAGAAATATAAGTTACGGTATTTCTTAGGAAATCGAAGTTTTCAATGCAAGGTCCTAATACATTGAACTTCCGTCATACTTGGCACGTTGCCCAGTGATACGAAGAGTGGAAAAAGAGCTAAAGAAAATTGGGGATCGGTGGCCACGAGCAACAGATACGACAGACGGGGTTAAATATTTACAAATACTATTTCATCGTGTCCAGATTTCAGAGTAGGTTAAATATAACTGAAGAATAAAACCTACGTGATCTATGATAATATTTCACTAAAAAAGAGAAACCTGTTTTAGACCTACGGAAATTATTCAGAGAGACCTAATCGTCATAACATGGAATCACTCAAGAAAAGGCGTCTCAAATATGATTTACGTTTTCTGTACAATATTATAAATAATAAAATAGGGAGTCCTTATTCTGTTGGCAGAATCGGTTACCGAATCCCAAATAATAAGACCAGGTATCGTGACTTATTTCATATACCGAGGGTTAATACTAACTGTGCCAAAAATATGTACTTCTATAAGGGAGCTAGTGAGCCCTGTTGCAGTTTGGCCACAAAAACTTATGTGTTCAGGGTTGGTCATACTCATGGGTCAACACCCATTCGGCGGCCTCCACGTAGAAGTGAGAGCCAGGGTAGGACTCTGGCCTTCGGGCCAGTTTCCCCTAAGGAGTCATCCTTCGGGCGCTCCTGGACGCGTTTGCGTTTGCGCACCGTGCGGCGTAAGCCAATCGATTGTGCATTCTGACCGACAAGCGGGGGAGTCTAGAAACAGTACTGTCTCCTATAGAGCGGGGCTAGTTGTTTACCTTACGGCAGGCAACTGCTCTTAAAACGACCAATCGGCTAACCGATACCGAGTGAAGAACCGGGCGAAGGATGCCGAAGGGGGAGGGGGGGGGGGGGGAGGTCAATATTTACGGCTTTATCTCGAAAAAAAAGCGCGTTCACAATACTTTACCTGCTGGTCGGTTGGTGGGCCGGGGAAAGTAATTACAAATTTTGGACATTATTTTACAAATGAATTGTTAAGTTAAGAGGTTAATTGGTCCGTTGTCGGTGTTGTAGCATTTGTAAGACGACAGCCGCTCGGCTATCATATCGTCGTTCGTTCGTTTCTCTGCTGTCATTTCCGCTCGGACGGTCGCCGGAATTCCGGCGGCTCCCGCTTTTCGACGTAAACTGCCGCTGCGACATTTTCACTCGAAACGTCTTTTCGACGTCTTCATTCGCTTGCGGCATCGCGGCGTGCCGCGATGAAACGCCACAAATCGTCTGTAAAAATTTCACATCAAACATTTTTTGTATCTTCTTCTTCCACGGGTGTCTCTCCTATTCTAAGGTCGTAGTCAGGCCTAGCTTGACTGGGGATCGTGTTATCAATTAAGTGATTACGTTTACTCCGTGGTCAGAATGGCACGATGTCGTTACAGCCTGGAGTGGCGGGTTCGCCCTTAGTAATCGACGCCCCTCAATGTCTTCGCAGGTTGGCTATCATCATAGCTAGTCAGTAGACTTTTTCCACAATCCGGGCAGCTATAATAACTTGTAACATCTTTTCTGTCCAGAAGATTGCATGCAGCAACAACCCCGCAAGAGCCTTAAGGGCACAGCGCGGTAAGGTTGTCGACAACTTATAAGCCGCTTGTCCAAGAGTTTGTACCCGCCAACCAGCCCAACTACAACCGAACCCCTTTATTTAAAAAAAATCTACAGCCTTTTGTACAATACAACTACAAAACATATTAAAGAAATTTTTTAGAGTTTATGTTCTGATGGCCTGGAAAATCTAATATGATCTAATGCCGGAGTTTAAAAATTGCCCCGAGAAGATGTATAATGTCAATATCCTCGGGCATTATTAGTTTTAAATTCTTCCACTTGTCTGTATGTTATGTAATAATCTTTATTTTCACAATACGCGCATGAACCACTGTGTTTAGGTTAGTTGTAAGACATTGCCATGTGGCAATAAGCTCGCCTTTTTGTATACAAATTAAGTGCAAATAAAGAGTTTAATATTATTATTAATAATATCGCAAAATATGCCGATAATCGTTAAAATTCCGGGACTCTCAAATATGTACCTTGTTATATAGGTACCTAATTTGACCTAATATATCGAAATACAAAAAGATTTGTTTCTATTCTGTATTGTGAAATTTCACAATGGGCGGATTTATTACCATACGACAATCTCTTACAACCAACCCCACTATGAAGTGTTTATATGTATGTGTGCAAGTAACATTTGTGTGAAATGTGTGTCTTGTTATTGCATTCGAACGACCGACTTAAAAATGCCATTTCGTTAATTTTATCCCGACGGAAAATTATGATCCAGTCGGGAATCGAACCCGGAACCTTATAATGTAACAACAGGCGACCTGCCCACAACGCCACCGCGCCGTGCGCTATGCCTCTGGTCAACGATTGTAGACGAGTAGCTTTCATCCACCATATGGGCATCTATAATGACTTGTGACACGTTAACCTTCTCTGTTTAGAAGGTTGCATGCAACAACCCCGCTAGACTATTAACCTTTAGAAAGCCAGCCTTCGTGTGCAAAAACGGCGCTGCATTTTTAGACAATTTTGTATATAAATACTAACAATATTATCTCTTATTACCTAATAATTAATCTTGTTGGTCATGTTTATCATATATTTATATCATATGTATGGAGGCTAGCCGAAATGGCTACGCGCGGATCCACCGATAGGCGTTTTTAGACTCCCAGGGGTTAAGGGCCATAGCACGGCAAGGTTGCCCACAACTTATGACAATTTGTACCCACCCACCAATTCAACTACCCCCGAACCCCTTTATTTAATAAAATACTCATAACCCTATTGTACAATAAAACTATAAAATATATTAAACAAAAAAAAAACGGTTTATGTTCTGATCGCCTGATTTAAGCATGATTTTTACTGCCTTTTGATATGATCCAATGCCGGGGTTAGGAGAAGATATATTTATTTATTTAATTTTATTAATTAACCTTACGCATGAAATCGAAGACTATCGCGGTTGTTGACATTATGAATAGTAGAAAAACGAATTTACCGCGTGAAGTTTGTAGCACCCGATTTTTCGGCGACGTTGCAGTTGCCGTTGTCTAGGGTAGACAGTCTACCCTGGACAACAGCGGCTGCAACGTAGCCGAAACGACAGGTGCCACAAACTTGAAGCGGTAAATTTGTTTTTATCCTATTAAACTAACGCATTTACAAAACATATGTCTGTAACTATTCATATCGATTTATATGTATATAAATAAAAAAATAAAAATTGAACACGGTCGATATGAGCATTAGCATAATTGTTAATGCTGCCGCCTAAGTGCCAGGACTTGTTTCAAAGCAGCGAGCTCTCTAGCTTTATGTTATTATGTATTATAACATTTATACTACCATAATCATTACAAATAAGTTATAACTAATAATTAATCACAATAGGAAATATTTAAAACTAGATGGATGACCCGGTGAACTTCGTACCACCTAAAATTGATTTAATTGTAACTCTTCATAAGCGTTTATTGATCCTAATCAACCTTCCAAATCCAATTCATTGAAATCTATAGATTGGCCGAATCTATAGATATGGCCGAATCATGTAGGGTTTGAGTTTCGTTTGTTGATTAAATGAAAGTCGTTTTTAATAAAAATAATTTCAATGTATTTAATATACATAATGAAATATAAATGCTTTTTCGACTTTTCCGACGTTTTCGGCTTTTTCAATTTTTTGGACTTTTTTGCATTTTTTGACTTTTTGGACTTTTTTACTTTTTTGACTTATTTTACTTTTTTGACTTTTCCGACTTTTTCGACTTTTTCGACTTTATCGACTTTTTTTAATTTTTCTGACTTTTGACTCTTGACTTTTTCGACTTTTTCGACTTTTTGAAATTTTACACAATCGCACGGAATGAATAACAGTTATGGATGGCGCAGCTGTCAAACAATAGGATCGATGCGAACGTCATCTATTGAAAGTGGCCCATTTCCCAAAATGACCAATTTAGATTTTTTCGATTTTCAGTTGTTTCTTTTAACTTTTCCTAAATATTTTTTTTTGTAAAACACCCCTGAATCAAGGCAAACAAAACAAAAAAGTAATAATTCAAATCGGTCGAGTGATTTTCGAGATCTTGCGAGACTAACGCACGGCGATTCATTTTCATATATAAGAAGAAGATGAAGATATAATAAAACGAAATAGAATAGACTAGTATAATGCCAATAAAGCAAAAACTGGCCTAAAAAGGGATAATCGTTAATACTCCGTTACTCCCCATTTGTTTCCCAAAATTTCATAGTTTCTGAGTTATGTAATTTTTCTACTTTATTTCAAAATCACTTTCTATTCATTGAAAACTCAAGTTTATGGCTACTCTTTAAAAAGGTTATATTCCATTTAATCTGAATTTCATATAAGTAAATATTTATTTATTTATTTATTTAATTAATTTAACAATTCATTAACAGTGCATAAGTATCACTAATAATCATATCAATAAAAAAATTATATATAATTAAAATTAAAATTAAAATTAAACACGGCCGATATGAGCATTAGCATTTAAGTACTGCTGCTGCCCAACTAAGTGCCAGGACTTGTTCCAGGGCAGCTAGCTCTCTAGTTTTTATATCACATATATTCGGCAATGAATAATAAAATAATAAAATAAAAAAATAAAATAAAAAGAAAAAGAAATATATATATATTCCCGTCACCATTACAAATTATAACTAATAATCACTAACTAATGATCACAATAGGAAATAAAACACAAAAATAAATAATCGTGTTAATAAAATAAAAATAAAATAAAATGTCAAATAATATCAAACAATAGTCACCAAAATTTATGAATAAGTAATAGTAATAAATAAAAAAAGTCAAAGAAAATAATAATAATAATAAGAAATGTCAGGGATAAGATTTAATAATGGGAACTGTCTCGGTATATTAATTTGTGGATATTTTGCCGGGCGTCGTGTTTTAGCCAGGAATCAATTTTGGCTTTAAAAGAAGAAGAAGACTTCGGCACATACATTTTTAAATCTTCATCTAGCATATTAAAGATCCTGGGGGCTATGTACACAAAATGCCTCTGCCCAAAAGTGGTCTGCATTCGAGGGACGTCAAAATGTATAGTTCGAGATTGCCGCGTGCAGATTGTTTGCTGACGATACAATTACGAATTTTGATGAAATTCTAATGTGCTAATTCGAAAAAACTACAAGAAAACTTAATGTGTTCTAGTTTTTTTTAAATTTATTTTTTCATTAATAAAAGAAAATATATGACAATTATTAAAATACTCGTACAATGACTCAGAGTTAATCCTAACTAGGAAGCGCCTGTTCTTTTGATTTCCGTGCTTCGTTTGAAATATCATAGTGTACCATGAGGATACATTCAGTTTCCGTTCTTCCATTACTAATTAGCCATTAACTAGGCATTTTTTTAAAGAATCCCCTTCGTCAATCCTGAAATATCGAAGTGTTTTCCTAAAATATTCATTAATCTCGGAGCAAGGTGTTGGATGGAGGATATTGGTGTTGTCCAAACGATGTAGATCTCCTAGGCACCATATTGGGTGTGTCAATCACAACAGGCGAATCCATCATCCCGGCATCGTGTCATTCACTCCCATGGAGTGAACGTGAAAAACTTAGCGTACACTCCGGTGGTAGTCGCCTTAAGGCTCACGCCGGTGGTAGTCGCCTTAAGTGTCACACAGGTGATACTCGCCTTAAGGCTCACACCGGTGGTAGTCTACTCCGTACAGGAGGACTCAACATATGTAACAGCGCACCAGGCGGCATCTAGTGGAAAGATTGGGACTACGTTTGCAGAAAAGTTGGCTCATTTTGATAAACGCAGCTCTAGCTCATGCCAGAAACTCAACCTTTGACGTTTTATAAATTATGATGGACCTTTCAAAACCTAAATATCCTACGCTACGTAAAAATGAGCTCGTAAGAGATTCTAGCATCTCTTATATTGTGAAACCTGCACCGATCTTGTGTTCTTGGCAAGGAATAATGTCTCTGCTTGCGCGCAATTGAAATTTAAATAAAGTAGTTTTTAAACAATACAGTTGCCTAATATCTGGTATTTTCGCTTCGAGAAAGGAGTCATTACAAGAATATTTTTTTAACTTTTTGAATATAAAACGGATTATAGTTTTTTGATTATCGTATTGCCGGTAGAGCACGCTCCCCACCCCAGAATAGCGTATGTCATTATAGATTGACATATAGCATAGTATGAGATTTAGTATACGAGATTTAAAAACAAAAATGTTCGAATATAGAGTTAAACACTGGCTCATCACACATGCTATTTTATAAAGTACAATACCTTTAATATAGGTTGATATACTTTAATATACTTTTGATGAAAAACAGTATCATATCTCTAAGTTACCTCTATTAATCTTATGCTAAAACATACGATAAAAGCCTTGTTGTAATAATTTGATAATGTTTGATTATTTATTATAATGATTGAGGTTTTCCGTAGGTAATTAACAAGCATTTATCTATTATTCTGTCTGACTTTCGTTATTTTTAGTATTATTTTTACTGATTATTCGTTGCATCAGTTTTAGACTATTGATTTCTTTGACTTTAAAAAAAATATTCATTGTTACATTTATATTATGATGTTTGTGTTTCAAACAATTAGTCTTATTACATATTCAACTGTATTTGCAATTTTGGACGAATTTAAAAACTATTGTCTATATTGACAATGTCATTCTTAAATGAAGTTCAAGAATATCCCATAATTTCAAGAATATCCCATATCTCCTATATCGTGTACTCACCCAATTAACACCATCCTATCTCCAGGAGCTTTTTGAACCACTAAGTTCCCACGGTCTCGTACTTCGGTCAGCCTCTGACAGTTTATTAAAAATTCCGAGTCATAATAGTGATTTCTATTCCTATTCTTTCTGTGTCCATGGTGCAAGACTCTGGAACGATCTCCCAGCAAATATACGAAACTCGCCTTCTTTACCATCGTTCAAGACTCACCTTAAGGATTACTACCTTTCTAAGAAGTAACCAGTTCTTCCCTTTCTCTCCTGTTCCTCTCCCAATTTCCTCTCCTCGGGCACTATTAGTCTTAAATTCTTCCACTTGTCTGTATGTTATGTAATAATCTTTATTTTCACTATGCGCGCATGTACCACTATGTTTAGGTTAGCTGTAAGACATTGCCATGTGGCAATAAGCTCGCCTTTTTTGTATACTTTTTTTAAGTGCAAATAAAGAGTTTATTATTATTATTATTATAATTAATGACACATTGTAAGGCCCCGGGTTCGATTCGCTGGGTCACCAGTTTCCGTTGGGATAAAATTAACGGAACTGCATTTCAATGCAGTCGATCAAATGCAATAACAAGACAAACAATTAGACACACATATACATATACATACGTCATAGTAGGGTTGGTTGTAAGATATTGTCATATTATAATAAACCCGCCCGTTGTGAAATTTCACAATAAATAGTAAAAACAAACAAACAATAATTCAAGAAAAAATTATGTTTCTTAACGCTTTTGACCAAGTTATTTATTTATTGATTTGATTATTCGCTTATTAGGTACTAATCAACATTATAGTGAAACCAATGCGTTGAAAAGTAAAATTAATTAAGATATCACTGTAATTATACAAATAGAATGACACTACTAAAGTAATTAGACAAATAGAATGACACTACTAGAGTAATTACACAAATAGAATGACACTAATAAGTAATTAATAGCCTGCAATTTAAACGAGTGAGGGTTGGCGGTAAAAATATCAAAATCTGGTGCCATCGAGTAAATTTCATTTAAGCGCCGCAAAGCACGTGTCAACAAGTTCCATCTCATAAGGTTTGTGCGCGAGAACGGCTTCGCAAAAAGATGGTGCGATCGAGCACGAAGATAATTATTTCGCACGAAAAGATCCACCTTGGCTAGTAAGCTAGGGTTATCAGTTTTACCACGAATTAGACAATCGACAGAGAGAATTGTAGCCAACCATGCCTGTGATAACAGTCAGATACAAAAAAGGATAATATCCGTAATGCTTGCAGGCGCGGATCTATGAGGGGGGGGGGGGGGGCGGCGGGGGCGACCGCCCCCCCCCCCCTCCCAACGAGGATTGAAAAAAAAAATATCCCGCTACTGGACAATGTCATAAACGACCTCAAAAATCGACTGCCACCCGAAACCTTAAAGTTTTTTAATTTAAACATTATAATGCCATCGGTAATAATAAAAGACGATAGTAATCACTCAAATGTAGTAGCAGATCTTTTTAGAGAGCATAAGAGTCTCCTAGGAGTTCATGCGGCAGGAGTTCTGGGAGAATACAAGATCAAGAAAGAAAGTTTTAAAAGGGACAAGAGAAATAAACCCGCTTATTCGGAACTAAAAAACATTCTAGATGTTCTAGATCTGGCCAACGAATTCATCTACCCTGGCATACATCGTCTCATCCTTATCATGGCCCCCTTGCCCGTAAGTGTGGCGACTGCCGAAGAAGTTTTTCAACTCTAAGGCGACTAAAAACCTGGCTACGATCCACGATAGTAGAGGATAGGTTAACAGGGTTGGCACTCCTGCATATTCATTTTGATATTCCAGTAGACAAAGAGAAGATAATTGAAAGATTTGCAAAGAAAAAGCACCGGAAACTGCAATTTGTAATTTATTTCTGTGTTATGCACTATTATGTATCATTTGTTCATTGTTCATTTAGAAGTAAAATAAAAACGCACGAGTGTATTCATTATTTCTTTTCCCTTTTTATAATCCTTAGTTACATAATTACCTATCTCTATTCAGCATATTGGATGCCCCAAATTCACACTATAATTTAACTATCTATAGACAGAAGCCCACCCCCACTATCCGCCCGCCCCCCAAAAACAAGACGTAGATCCGCGCCTGAATGCTTGGAGTACAGAAATCTCAACAAACACTTCTGTACCTTTTCCAGCATGAGGGTATAGGTATCTTCACGCGGATTCCAAAAGCTGCATTCGTTTCCATGCGACTTGTAACAATTGAGTTGTACAACGTGCGCATACCTGAATATTATTGAAGTGTTTGGATTGCCGTATCACAAACCCTAGAAGCTTCAAAGAAGTTGCAGATAGTTGTCTAATGTGTTCCTTAAAGTTTAACTGGGGTCGAAAAAAGCTCAAGTCCTTGACTTCAGTCATTCTGGGAAGCACAAATCCAGCGATGGAGTAATCATACATCAGATGAGCAGGCGATCTTGTGTATGTCATCACTGAGCATGAACATGTACCCATCCAAATATCCCCCCTCCCTTCTTCATATCAGCGCATTGTTGGTAAACATAGCGTTTAACGTACTTGTAATAAGCATAATTGATTATGATTAGCGAACGCAACGCGAATCGCAACATCTCCGGCGAATACCCAGATATCTCCGGCGAATACCCAGATAGTATAATTACACGATACTGCTAATTCGTCGCAGATTTATTCGAAAAAGTGCCCATTCGCATTCTCGATTCGCATGCAGGTAAGCTTTCACGCCGCGCACGTGCATGCATAGTAAAGTGTGTAATTTACTCAAAGTGTGATGTATACCTTTTTTTTCAAGAGATTATAGACTTACAGCTTTACCAATAAAAATGTAACTTATAACCGGATTAAACCCCATTATTGCTATATCCGTTAAACATTTTCTCGCTCTCGCGGCTCTCAGCGCCAAAACTAAGAAATGTCATCGAGATGAATACGACTAGTGTCGAAATATTCTCAGTCAAATTAAAATTATTAATCCATTTCAAAAACCAAGCTCATCATTTTGCAAAATAAAATATCTCCTGTTTAATTTTAGTTAACTAAATAAAAATACGTATATAAAAAGTTATACAAATAGAAATATATTTATTGTCCGAAATCGTGGTGGTACATTTATGGTGATAATGCGTAAAACTATATCTCTCACAATAACCTGTTATTATAACAGATTGACAAATTTACTTATCTGCTAAATTTACTTATCTGCTAATTAAAATATCTTATTAAAAATGTAATTATTTCACTGGTTTGCCTATGATATCTAAATCAAATCAATAATAATTCGTAATGTTCATTGAATGGCCTGAAATAACATTTAAAAGAGAAATATAACATGAAAAAAATCTAAACAGACCGGATAAGTAGCACTAACAGTAGAAGACAATTAATAAAAATAATTCACCGATAATATAAAAATTAAAGAAAAAAAATCTAAATCAAGGAATAATCAAAAATATATGTAAGTACATAAATAAAAATAGATGTTAGCATATGTGTATGTCTGTCTGTCCGAGCTTAATAGACGTCGACACCGTTTGACCGATCTAGAAGGATTTCATGATATCCACGTTAATGTAACTCGCCAATAGGTGGCGCTGCAGTACATCAACTTCTATACCGTTCAATTGCTCGCCAAGAAGCCGCCATGAACGCCACCCCGGCAACACTGGGAATATTCCACTAGACTTAATAGACACTGTTATGTTCAAAAATACATGTTCCAACTTCTTTCACAAAGTTGAAACATATATGTTCCAACTTCATGAAAGTTGGAACATATATGTATTTTATGGAGAAGGTTGTCATGCTACCAGTTTTGTTGTAACCCGCCACTAGATGGCGCTGCAGCCCATCAAGTTCTATACCGTTCAATTGATCGTCATGAAAATTGGTACATCTATGTACTTGAGTGAGAATAATATTTTCGCGTTATCCAATTTGTTGTAGCTTGCCGCTAGATAGTGCTGCAGCACATCAACTTCTATACTGTTCAACCAGTCGCCATGTAGATTGTATAAATGCGAATGTGGAAGTTGAAAAGAACCAATGACGTAATTTTTTTAACAGAGATAGCTGAATTTGAGTAACATAGCCCTTTTGGGGAGGAAAGGGGGGTAGAGTTGGGGTGTGAGGAAGCTGATATCCGAGCATCGGCGGGTCCCGTTCCACCAGTTGATTATAAATCGGCGAAAGGAACGTATCTTAAATATGACAGAATGTATTTCTTATAACGACAGAATGTTAAAATCTTTTGAAAGGATTTGTTGTGGACCGCAACATACGGCAAAGTATGATGCTTGCAATAATACAGATGTACGATAATCGCACTAATACGAATGTACAATAATCACACAAAGACAACTATACGATAATCGACCTTATTATGAATGTACGAAAAGCGATATAAAATCAACGTACGAAAAGCGATATAAAATCAACGTACGATCCTTCACAGGAACGGAAAGGATAGGAGTTGGATTCGTGCAATTCCATCTTATTATGGATATTGTCGTAAATAAAATAAAAAGAAAAATCCTGTATTCAGTTTTGTACCGAACGTCAACTTTAATAAATATAATCACTACGACGCGACGGAGCCCGTGATACTGGTGATATTATAGTGCTTATAGTATATTTGTCCTAGATCCCGTGATATTATAGTATATTACTCCTTGTGTGATAATCGTACATTCGTATTACTGCGATTGCTACGTAGGTGCAATAAGGTAACATACGTCACAATCCAATATGTTTCGGGGAAATGCTTTAAAAAGTATCCCGGCCCCTGCTCTACAGAAAAACTGATAACATTGTATCTGATCTTCTATACATAAATGTTACGAGACACATGAGAAGATCATTGTCTTAGTCACGCGGTAGGACGCGCCTAGCTTCAAAAGAACGATTATTGTCAAATAATCTACATCAGTAATGGCCAAAGACGTGACAACAGTTGAGCAATGCTTGTAGACGAACTACTCCACGATAAACAAACAGAACACGAGAAAAGCAACTAAGCCGATTTACTTCAGATAGGAAAACGAGCGCATGTGTCTTGCTTTCATCATTGAAGTGACTTAGATATGATTTTATTTGCATCTTTTTATTTTAATAAACTGAGAAAAGCACAAGTTCACGTTCTTTATTGTGTGAATTATTAAAAAAACATACAATGTTTAAGTAACAAACTGCCCAGAGAGCATACAACATTTCGTTTTAGAAGAAACTTCATAAAGTAGAAGCTATATAAGGCGCAATCAACAAGCAGTAAAACTAAAACCATCAACAATTAAAATAATCAATATCAGAAATGATCAAACAAATGAAATGATCAAACAAAAGCAATAATCATCAATAACCAGATAATCAATCAAACTAATTTTTATAATGTTTTGTCCAAGAAGAATCTAAATACAGAGGACAGATTCTATATGAAAAGACACAGAGGACAGATATGATAACAAACAATAGTAGACGTCATGCGTGCTGACGTCGAAAAATCGATCGATGACGATAAGAAATCGCAATGAAGGGTTTCAACGAATATGAGACAAATTGTTCAAGATTTCACCGGCTAAATCTCAAAACAACCACTGAATGGTTTCCAATATGAAATGAAAAATATAACCCACTACAGCAAACACACAACGATTCTGTCAAGGCATCGAAACGTCAAAACGACAAAGCAAAATAGCGACCGGTCGCACAACGTACTTTTTAAAATAGAAATTACGTATTTTTTTTTAATAGAAAGTTATAAATTAAAAATTACGTAATATTTTGAAAAAAAGATACTGACAAAGTATAAAAATAAATGAGAAAACAGCAAAAGCGTTTTTAAACAAAATATAAAAGTTTAATAATTTATTTAGCAGCATTTTACGAAAGAGAAATATCCCACGCTTTCCGGCCAAAACGTAAGGCATCCAGACTGCTCTAACATTGCTTGAACTCTTTATATAACACTAGCTGACCTGTGCCCACTTCGTTGGGCGGTAAAACTTTTTACTTGTGATGAAATTATGAGTGTGGTTCGGCTAGTACTGAGTACTATGATTTATTTCCTGACTGCCAAAAGAAGGGTTATATTTTTACCGCATATGTATGTATGTATTTGCATGCCAATTTGACTATATTACCGTTATTTGTGTCTTCTTGTGAGTGTCTTATTTGTGAGTGTCTTATCTCTTTAACCATTTATGCAGTAAAAGGAAAAAATATATACAGTAAAAGGGAAAAGTCTTTTGTTTTAAACGGTTGAGACGATAAATTTAGTTATTTTGATAAGAATTCATAATTGTTGATAATATGACCAATAAACATAACCTAACGATTTCAATTATTTTTTTAATATAAAATACTACATTTTGTGACTTAAATATATAGGTTAGTAAGGCATATGCTGTCGCTGACTTTTTTGTAAGCTCTACAACTTTTCTCTAGCACTTAATCATATATCTCTCATCGTTAAGGCAGCGTTAGTTAGAAACGTTTTCGTTCGACCGCTTATTCTCCGACTTACTTTGCAAATACGACTACCACGAAAAAGTCTTTTCATTTTTCGGATTAATATTTAACCTATGACACTCACAAATAACGTGGCTTTCTATTGGTAAAATAATTTAAAAAATCGGTTCAGTAGATCCAGAGATTACTTCCTACAACGTCACAAACTTTACCTCTAATATTAGTATAGACAATCGATGCTTTTAAGTATTAGCCAGTGCTCGCGCAATGCCAGGTTAAGGAATGCTCAAGCACTCGACTATTCGGATGTTAGAATGCATTCTTCGGTCCCTGGATCTGGGGTGTTTCGCTGTGTGGCTTCCAGTCTTTATGAAATGGTTCAGGTACTATGAAGGGCCTGTCGACTACTTTTGTGCTGGGTTGTCAATTCGTTACCGTATAATCCTTCATGCTCAAGCACCCACACTGGAGAATTGTCACCTATACAGGGCGAACCAGTCACCTCAAGAAGGTATAACGATATTGGTCGCTCTTTCAACCTGGAGTGAACGTAAAGACTCCCAAAGTGGGACGAAACAGTCCATCGTCTAGCTATGCCAACGTTCCCGTCAGAGGCCAAGGTCTAACCGCGAGGCACTGGGAAGAAAGAGACCTCGCGCCCTGACTACCAGATTCAGTCGGATTTCTCTGTCCTCCCGTCACGGTCACGGCAACTAGAGTTGTCAACTACGACGGGCGAACCCGTCACCTCAGGAAGTTTTAACGAAATGTTCGTTCTATCTCCCGTGAAGTGACAGAAGACTTGGGACAAAACAGTCCACCGACATGCCCGTAAGAGGCCAACGCCTTAGCCGCGAGATAACCAGGTATGTTACCCAGCGGGCTTACACTCACGCCCTTACTTTCAGTTGCGACCAGATTACTCCGGTCACTCGACTGGTTACGAGTTCGAGGTCGCTTGCGCGGTTCTCTCCCTTACGAAGCGGTGAAACGGCGTAAACCGAATCTATTGCGGACCACGGCATCCTTTGCCCGGCTGTTCACCCGGAATCGGGTAGCCGATGGTCGTTTCAAGAGCAGTCGCCGTAAGGTCCGCAACCACTCCCGCTCTATAGGAAACAGTACTGCTTCCAGACTTCCCCGACTGTTAAGTCAGAATGCACAATCGATTGGTTTACGCCGCACGGTGCGCAAACCGTCCAGGAGCGCCAGAAGATTGACTTCTAGGGGAAACTAGCCCTAAGGCCAGAGTCCTACCCTGGCTCGCGCTTCATGCGTGGAGTTCTAATCCCAACCGCAGATCGCGAGAATCCGCGATCTTCTAATCCGTCAGAAGCTCATAGCGGGCCTGACAGGTTAAGTCCCTCTACGAGGAGGCTACAAGATAGGAGTTTAACCGAAAGTTAAGCAAACTAGATGACATAAGAGTTTTGTTAACACGACTCGAGCTTTTCCAGCGTGATATTGATGCCGTCTGGTCTTGGAGCCAGAATAAAAATCTCTCATTCAATATATCCAAATGTTCAGTGATGACATATACTAGATCGACCGCACCTCTGATGTATGATTACTCCATCACTGATGAGGTGTTAACTAGGGTTGAGAAGGTAAAGAATCTAGGAGTTTTCTTTGATTCTCAGCTTACATTCAAGGAGCACATTGCTGATTTGTCCAAGTTTTCTTTTAAGCTACTACGGTTTATTATTCGCAACCTAAAGCATTTTCACAATGTACGGGTTATGCATACATTGTATAATTCAATTGTGAGAAGCAGATTGGAAACGAATGCAGTTATATGGAATTCACATCAGGATCATTATATCACTAAGTTGGAAAAAAATCTAAAAAAATTCTTACGCTTTATATATTTCAAGCAGTACGGATATTATCCGTACTTATACCATACTGGTTATGGTGGGCTATAACTTTCTTAAGTTGCGTAGAGAAACGCTCGCCATGGCCTACGTTTTCAAGCTGATCCGGGGAAAACTTGATAGTCCTAGCATGCTAGCGAAGGTTTGTCTCTTTGTTCCGGACAATTATAATCGTGCTCGCACTTATAATCTATTTGCGGAGCCGTCCTCGCGCACCAACCTAAGTCGATGGAGTCTGCTTATCCGAGCTTTGCGGCACATAAATGCGCTATGTTCGACAGCGTCAGACTTTGATATTTTTACAGCGAGCCCGCATCTCTTCAAGGTGTGGGCATTGCGCTACTTGTTTATGTCAGAATACGAAAAATTGTTTTCACTCTTTATGTACTGTAAGTTTGTAAGTTTTTATTTTATTATTAATGCCTGTATTTATATTTAATGTTTATTTAAATATGTTGTGTATGTACTTGAAAGAATTCTGTTATTTTTTATATTTATGTGTATATTGCATATCAACGGATTGGTATAAACTGTTATATTGATTTGCTTATGAAATAAATAAATAAAGTTGCGTTTTAATTGCCCCCACTGGTAAAAAAGTCTCGTTTAGAATTAAAGTAATGAATGTCATTGTGGTTTTTAAGATGTTGTAAAACAAAAAAAAGGGGGGCACTAAAATATAATTGATATTCAAAGTGAGCGGTACACGAAATAAGTTTGAGAACCACTGGTCTAGAGAGCCCTTAAACATAGAACGGGCTATCATAATTGAATGCTATACAGAAATAAAATAAAATAAAACGTGGGTATATTTTTCATCGGGCGCTATCGAAAACGGAAGTGATAAAAACCGAGGAAACCACTCATGAGTATATTGCTTTGCGCTCTGGCTTGGATTATTTCGCTGCTAACGAACGCAATCGCAGAGTCTCACCGCAAATTATTTATTTTTATAGCATCAACATTAATTGGCGAATTAATGTTGGGCAGCGACTCACCGAATTTGAAACTGATGATATGTAATTCTTGATTTTTCTGATTCATACTGGTAACAAATCAAGTAAGAATCGACTATTCGAAGTTCATTCGGTAGCGAATGCAGCTTGGGCCATAAAATCCACTGTGTTTTCGGATCGGTCTAACTCACGATTCAACTCCTATTCAGAAGCCTCCTCGTGAGGAAGGCTTCCCCGGGTAAGACTCTCGCATCTTAGGCCTCACGGTTAGTGGATCGGTTTCTCATGGGGAATTGCCTCCTGGCGCTACTGGACGGTTTGCGCACCAATAGGGCGGTGTAGACTACAACGGGTGAACCTGTCACCCCAGGCTGGTATAACGATATAGATCATTCTTTCAGCCGTGGGATGAGCGTAGAAGACTTGGGGTCAAGACAATCTACTGTCTAGTTCACCAGCAACCCGTTAGAGACCGACGCCTTACGGTGAGGCACCGGGAAAGGTAACCAACGGGCAGCCTCACCCCAATCTACCAGTTTTGGCAAGATATCTCCGTCTGGAATTAACTTGCAGGATACCTGCGACTCCTCCCGACTGGCTACGGGTCCGAAGTCGCTTACGCAACCTCTACCTGTTGTATTACAGCGGTAGAGGTTGCGTGCACGGGATCGAGTGGACCAAGGCCATTTCAAGAGCGGCATGACAACAGGTCAACATCCACCCCGCTGCTTAGGAAACAGTATCTTTCCATAGTCTCCTGACCCCTTCAGAAATTAGTCAGAATGCACAGTCGATTGGCTTCGCCGACCAGTGGCGCCGGGATGCAATCCCGCCGGGAGAAACCGGTCCACCAGCTCTGAGGCCTGAGACACGGGAGTCTTACCCGGGGTAGCCTTCCACTCGAGGAGCCCTCTGAATAGGAGCTGAATCGTAAGTTGAGCCGATCCGAGAACAAAATGGACCGTTTGCGCACTGATCGGCGACAGCAAATCGGTTGTGCACTCTGACTAATTACTGAATGAGTTTGGAGAATATGGAAAGATACTGTCTCCTAAGCAGCGGGAGGTGATTGCTGACCTGATGTCAGCCACTCTTGAAAATCCGTCTTTCATACACATCCCGTCTAAAGGCAGGCGAAGGGCGCCGCGGTCCGGTATAATATCGAACCAAATAACCGCTAACACTAGGTGGGATCGAATCCTTTGAAGAATAACCTCGGGCGCTGCTGGGAGGTTTGCGGAACGTGCGGCGTCAGCCAATAGTGCACTCCGGCGTATAACCGAGGGGGTAGGGAAATGGTCTTATCCGTTTCCTAAGAAGCGTGGGTACGTGTTGACCTGATCACTCTTAAAACGATTCGTTGGCCACCCGATCCTGCGTGAGTTTGACGCCACGGTCAAATACGCTACGGTCCGCGATAAATTCGAACTGAGTTTCCGCTATAATCAGGTAGAGGCCGCGCAAGCGACTTCGGAACCGTGACCAGATTGGAGGACGGAGAAATCCGGCCAAATCTGGTAGTTAGGCCGTAAGGTCAGCCAGCTGGGTTCACTTCCCAGTGCCTCGCGTTAAGGCGTTGGACTCTCACGGGTTTGATAGTGAAGTTAGGCAGTGGACTACTAGAACTTTCAACTACAACGGGCGAACCCGCCACCTCAGGAAGTTTTAACGATATTGATCATTTTGTCTCCCGTGAGGTGAGCGCAGAAGACTAAGGGGCTCTCTAGACGATCAAGCCTGCTTGTCAAGCATCGCGTCGCGGGATGAGAGGGGATCGTAAACCGCAGGAAATTTGCAAATATATATTTTTCAATTTACCAAAAATGCCTAATATTGTAGTTTTATACCAGGGAGTCACGTCATTCATTCAATTACGTCTAATTAACGTGACTCCCTGGTGTAAAACCACAAAATTAGGCATTTTGCATAAATATAAAAAAATATGTATTTGTATATTTCCTGCGGTTTACAATCCCCTCCCAGCCCGCGACGCGAAGCTTGACAAGCATGCTTGATCGTCTAGAGAGCCCTTTAGGATGAAACAGTCCACCGTCTAGTTACCTCACACGCCCATAAGAGACCAACGCCTTATCGCGAGATAGCCAGGTTAATCCCTTATCGGGCCGACACTCGCGCAATTACTACCAGTTGAAACCAGAATACTCTGGTCTCCCGACTGGTTACGGGTTCGAAGTCGCTTGCGCGGTCCTCTCATTTACGTAGCGGTGATACGGGTGTCTACCGAATCTATCGCGAACCACGGCATCCTTTGCCCGGCTGTTCGCCCGGTATCGGGTAGCCGATTGGTCGTTTCAAAAGCAGTCGCGGTGAACAACTAGCCCCGCTCTATAGGAGACAGTACTGTTTCCAGACTCCCCTGACTATCAGTCAGAATGCACAATCGATTGGCTGACGCCGCACGGTGCGTAAACCATTCAGGAGCGCCGAAAGATTGACCCCTGGGGGAAACTGCTCCGCCGGCCAGAGTCCTACCCGGGCTCGTACTTCATACGTGGAGGCCGCCGGATGGGTGTTGACCCGTGAGTTTAACCGAGCCTGAACATATGGGCCTTAGTGGCCAACTGCAACAGGGTCCATTAGCTCCCTAACAGAGAGTGGATTGTCTGTATCTGCTAAGTCATCACGTTCACTCCATGGGGGATAGAACGTCCTGATGTCATTTAAACTCCCTGTGGTGACTGGTTCGGTCGTTGTGTTGACACCATAGATGCAGATGCCAGAGCCATCAGGCGACGGCTTCACCATCAGCCGCCGCTTCTAGGACTTCGAAGAAGAGGAAGAAAAGGCCAGGGAGGAAGCGGACAGACGACACTTAGGAAGAAGGAGAGAAATCATATTCCGTCGACCTTAAGACACTTAGATACAAAGGCACGGCGCCGCACTGGAACACTTCACTGTTCGTCGGTGGAGCACATCTTAACGCGGCGGCTGCCACAGGTGGGCGAGACGCGGCGAGACGCGGCGACCGGCGGCGAGTTGCTGCGACTGCGCGGATCCGAGGCACTGGCCATTCAGCCGCTCTGTGGTCTGCGGCTTTGCGGATGAGTCACGCACGCGGCTCGTATCGGCCTGCAGCCCTCGCCCGAGGACACTTTACACCGTGCATCCACTGCTGGAGCACAGATTATTGATTTGCATAGATACAGAAGCGACACTGCGAATGTATTTCTTGTAAATGAGCTCGCGGCCATTCCGGTGCGCAAATCGTCTATCAGCACATATAGGTCATCTCCCGGAGGAACTAATCCAGGGACAGGGTAAAAAGAGCTGAATCGTCAGTTGAGTTACCTTCGTCGATACCTCTAGAACTAACTGAGTAGATACCTACCTATAACTAGAGCTGACAACTACAACGGGCGAACCCGTCACCTCAGGAAGTTTTAACAAAATGTATCGTTCTGTCTCCCGTGAGGTGAGCGAAGACTTGAAAAAAAAACAATCCACAGTCTAGCTACGCCACTTGCCCGTCAGAGACCAACAGCTTATGGCGAGGCACCGGGAAAGGTACACAGCGTGCAGCCTCGCTCCCTGACTACCAGTTTGGAAGGATATCTCTGTTTGGAATTAACCTTCAGGATACCACCTACCTCCTAACTCGGTATCAACCGAATCTATCGCGGACTACGGCATCCTTTGCTCGGCTTATTCAGACGGGATCGGGTAGCCAAATGGTCGTTTCAAGAGCAGTTGCCATAAGGTTAACAACCACCCCCGCTCTATAGGACTCTCTTACTGTTCCCAGACTCTCCCGGCTGTTAGTCGTAGTGCACAATCGATTGGCTCCTAGGGGAGACTGGCTTGCAGGCCAGCGTCCTACCCTGGCTCCCCCTTCTGCGTACAGGCCGCCAGATGGGTGTTGACTCGTGAGTGTGACTGACCCAAGACGAATGGATCTTCGTGGCCAACTCCAACCGGGACCATTAGCTCCCATTAGCGCCCATTAGCCAACCTTCCTATGGTCAAAAATTGATAGATAAAAATGTATTTATTCCCTGTTGCATGTCCCGTTTATAATTGTCTGGATGGACACGTGTGTTTACGGCCGATTTTACATGGTCACCGAGCGTGGAAACAGACGCACGGACTAAGCAGTGTCGCGCCGCCATGGTGGCATCCACAGGCAACCCATCCAATCACTCATGGTATGTACATACTTTATGTATGGTATGTGGATGACATTGACATCTCCATAAGAATTCCACGAATTCCTCTCGACAACTTGTAAGCAAATATAAATTGCAAATTAACAATCGACATTCAAAAAAACAAAAAAACATAAATGACTATTTAACAGATCTCGTGAAATCCTTCGTTGCAATATTACACAGACACTAACATAGTAATCTACTATGTACAAAATTCATTTGAAGGTTTACGGAGAAAAACGATCAATGCTACTCGTTTTTTTTTGTGAAGGTGGGATACTTTTTTCTGAGGTATAAATTTAACTAAAAGGTTTATAGACATGTTCACACTCAAATAAACCCTAACTAAAATATCAAATTTTAGATTACAATTTTTTTATACGGAAATATTAAAAAAAATATATAAATAAAATTGGTTATACGGTGTCCACCGAATCTATCGCGGACCACGGCATCCATTGCATGGCTCTTCGGCCACCCGGAAATCGGGTGGCCGATTGGTCATTTTAAGAGCAGTTTCCGTAAGGTGAACAACTTCCCCCCCCCCCCCCACTAAAGAAGACAGTACTGTTTCCAGACTCCCGCGGCTGTCGGTCATAATTCACAATCGATTGGCTGATGCCGCACGGTGCGCAATTCGTCCAGGAGCGCCCAAAGGTTGAATCCTAGGGGAAACTGGCCCGCAGTTTCTACTAGTTCTAATGTTCTAGAACTAGTAGAAACTGCGGTTCTACCCTGGCTCGCACTTCTGCGTGGAGGCCGCCGGATGGGTGTTGACCCGCGAGGTTTACCGACCCTGAACACATGGGTCTCGGTGGCCAAACTGCAACAGGGCCCATTAGCTCCGTGTTGATATTGAAACAATCTATTGACTCTAAAATTGCTTCGATTTTTTTTTTGATAATTGAATTGGGATGTTTACTTGCTGCATCACATGTTACATTCATCCAGTGATGGATTTTTGTACACGTATTCCCGAGGCGGCGGAATATACGCTAAAACGCAGAACACCTACAAAATGGCCTCATTATGACATTATGCCTGCTGTTCTTTGCCACCCCGATGACACATTTTTGACAGACGAAGAAGCTCTAAAATTCTTGATAATTAAACTGGAGCAACAATCCACTACGTTCAATCCACAATCCACCGAAAATTAGCAATCTTCCTTTATCGCTAAATAGTTTACCAGTCACGGAGTTTGTATAGCGACTAAAATCAGGAAAAACTCCATCCGTACATCTTCTTAACAAAGTGCAAGTGAGGTACCAACTGCAGGTACCAAGTGAGGTACAAAGTGAGGTACCAAGTGCAAATTGCTATCAAGATAATTTGGAGGTTCGGGACATTGTAGACTTGGGTAACTATTGGGATTATGTTACTATATCTGGATATCCAACAAAGATTATTTTGATGCCAGATTCTTAGGACCGACTATGATGTACTTGCCGGCTACTAACGAGCAGCTACTCGGTTGGTTGTAAACGTGCTCCGTTAATCTCCTGACGATATATCACTGCGTGCAGCAAATCGCATCGAAATGACGCCAAGAGAGTGAAAGAGAGAATCGCAAAAAGAATGGAATAAGACGCGGTCGTCGGGCGGCGGACATGCCTCTGATGTCTCGCCTATGAGCACCGCTTTTTCAAATTCACTATTTCACCGCAACAACAGCCAAAGTGATCGGCGAAAGATGATGCTGCTGGTACCTAATGGTTCCGTGCAGCTTGGGTGGTGTTGGTCAAACTCTTTCTGTCATTTGGCCTGTCCAACTCACGGTTCAACTCCTATGGGGAGCTAATGGGCCCTCGCTGAGTTGGCCACGAAGACCCATTCTGTTCAGGGTTGGTCACACTCACGGGTCAACACCCATCCGTCGGCCTCCACGCATGAAGTGCGAGCCCGGGTAGGACTCTGGCCTTAGGGTTAGTTTCCCCTAGGAATCAACCTTCTGGCGCTCCTGGACGGTCTGCGCATCGTGCGGCGATTGTGCACTCTGACTAACAGTCGGGGGAGTCGGAAACAGCAGTACTGTTTCCTATAAAGCGGGGGTGGTTGCGGGCCTTACGGCGACTGCTCCTGAAACGACCATCGGCTACCCGATTCTGGGCGAACAGCCGGGCAAAGAATGCCGTGATCCGCAATAGATTCGATGTACGCCGTTTCACCGTTTCGTAAGGAAGAGGACCGCGCAAGCGACCTCGAACTCGTAACCAGTCGAGTGACTGGAGTAATCTGGTCGCAATTGGAGGTAAGGGCGTGGATGTAAGCCCGCTGGGTAACACACCTAGTTATCTCGCGGTTAAGGCGTTGGCCTCTTACGGGCATGTGGCGGAGCTTGACGGTGGATTGTTTTGTCCAAGTCTTCTGCGTTCACTTCACGGGAGAGAGAACGACTAATCGTTAAAATTTCCTGAGGTGACGGGTTCGCCCGTTGTAGTTGACAACTCTATATGGTTCAACTCCTATCTGGCATCCTTCTCGAAAAGGAGCTTACCCTGTCAGGGCCGCTATGAGCTTCCGCCACGACTGTAATCCTGCAGTGGGAGGCGGTTGGGATCACAAGATCGCGGATTCGGGGGAATACCTCGGGCGGAACTAGGCGGTTAGAGCACTACCTGCATTTGCGGAAAAAACGAAGAAAGTCCCAGCCGGCGAATAACCAGGGGGGTCTGGATACGTATGTTTCCGCGAAGGGTAGTAGTCGACCTGACGTCTTCAATCCTTGAATCGATCCGTCGGTAACCATGGCGGGCAAAGAGGATCGTGGTCCGCAAAATATTCAAACTGAATAACCGCTTACATCAGGTATTCCAATAAGGCGAGCCATATCACGCTCTTAGTCAGCCCTTACAACACAGTCCACAGTCTAGCTACGCCAACACGCCCGTCAGAGACAACGCCCTACCGCGAGGTACTGGAAAGAGAAACCAGCGGGCCGGCCTCGCACCCTGACTACCAGATTTGGTCGGATTTCTCCGTCCCCTGGTCTGGTCACAGGTTCAAAGTCGCTTGCGCGGCCTCTACCTGGCGTAATTTCGTCTTGTGCCCGTGGCGCTTTGAACGTGAGAAATCAACGGATGAAATTTGGTAAAAAAAGCTGCAAAATCTTTCCCTATGAGTATCGTAATAATCGCTATACAAGGCTGGGAAAAATACATTAGGAATGTATTTGAACTACAAAATACAAACTACACCAAAAGATGTAGTTCAAATAGCCTTATGAATGAAGGTTGACATGTTAGCCACCAAATTTTTGACCGTCTTACGCATTTTTTAATCGTTGTTCTTTCGTTTTTTATTCTTTTTTAATTCGATTTAATTTAAAAAAATAATAATTTGTAATTTGCAAATGCATGTTTTATGTATAATTTTATCCTTTGGCTATTTCAATATAATTATTGACCAATTAATTGCAAAAAAACGACCATAACTATTATTCAACCTCTATAAATAAATATATAGAAAAATATTTATTTGCAGCTGTTGTTACAAAAAACACATAGAAAAGAAAAAAATACAAAGATTAAAAATTCAAACTGTAAATAGACAAAGCCTAGGTAATAAAATTACAAAACCACCACTTATCCTGGTTTTTAGGAGGCACCTGTCTTTGTCACATACAGGAAACCACAAAAGAAGATAATCAAAAAAAAAAAAAAAATAATCAAAATCGAATAATACCAAAAATCTAAATAATCAAAATAAAAAAAAAACAAAAATCAAATATCAAAAATCAAAAATCAAAATATTAAACATCAAATAATATCGATACAAATTTATAAATAAAAAAAACAAGAGTAATGATCATGATCAAAATTATAAAGTAATTGTTCTAAAATAAAATCAAAATATTATGACTTCGAAACATCTTACTTTAATAATACTCTTATAGTGATTTTTATTATAGTTAAAACATTTGTAATTATAACTTTTATTTTGATTATGCAGTGTGATGTTTAGTTTGTACACCTGAACATAATATATTTGTATACAATCGTGCGCGCTTTCTAGCGGTGATGTTCGCAACGTTACAACTTTGCATAATTTATTGCGGAATGATCGTACGGCCGCCCGCGGCGCATATCAAATAATTCTCTTCCTCCCCGATAGGTGGAGCTAGAAGTACAATATTTTTATTTTTTTAATATAAAATTGGAGATAAAATCCAAAATTTCCAATGTTCACTGAGCTACACTTGATTATTTAGTGATGTCACCAGTTTGTTGTATATTACGGCTATGTTGTAAGTACGATAAATTAATTGCGTTTTCTCCGCGCACACTGCAGCCAATTATCGCGGTAGTCACATACGATAATTCACTCCGCGGTGAGCTATAGCCGCATGCAAATTACAAGATATTACATACGTAATAAATGTAATTCCATAGCAGTTATTATACGGTAATAGTTAGGTGTAGATATTACAGCATTTTAAGTAATAATTTAGCCAAAATGCGACTAATTAAGGCGAATACAGTTGCGAGTGAAATTCCGAAACGGCAAGAAAGCGGCCTAAAGAGTTTTCCGACCGCCGAGAAACGCTTCACTGTACCTAGATTGGACCGTTAATCAGAGAGGATCGTTAATCAGGAAAATCGAGCTTTTTTTAATTTTTGGGTTGGGTAATTTTCTATTTTACGGTTCGTTCGTTTGCTAACCTGTCCGAGCCGAGCAGGACACGTCTCTCCAAAAATATGCAGCCTGGATGGCCTTGTCGTTCGCCTCTTATAGGTCCTAACGTGTTGACAGCTTCTGCACAGTATACCAGACAGTAGCGTATCTTAGAACAAAATTGAAAAACTAAGCGAGCTACGTCACGAGTCCAAGAGCTCGTATATGGCCGCCACATGTATACTACTCTGTCAACGCAGTTGTTCAAACGTTTAGAGAAATTCGCCAACATTCGCACGCGCGTAACGCTAACCAAAGGCGTTCGTCGAGACGTAGGTACCCCTCTGCTCACTTCCCTCGTACCCACCCCCACAAACCCCTGTTGCTTGAGAGTGCGTCTACTGTTCTCTCGGTATACTGTGGCTTCAGGCAGGGTCAAAGGTAGTCTTCATCCCGAAGTGTTCCACAGTTGCACATTAGGTTCTCTGTGTAACCCCAGTGGTCAGAAGAAACCATTAAACCCAATATTGCCTATTTTAATTCATTTCATTTGCTAACCCACAACCCGAACAATCCAGAGCTGTTTTAATTCAACTGAAAACATACAAATGCCATTGGATTTGGTTGGTTTTAATTCTTTGTGTGTGCAATGAATACAGTTATTACCTATTTCAATTCAGCAGAAAGCATCCAAATTTCTTAATCTTTAAGCTCACAGGAACACGTTTACCTATATCTTTTTCTATTCAGCAGAAACTATCTAAACCACAGAAATTTTGTTTATTTATTTATTTATTTTCGGGAAACATACAGTGCTTCATTAATTATTACTAATTATTTACAGTGTTTCGCTGGCCGATTAATTGTTTCCTACATTATTTTCTTATACGGTAAATCAAAAGTTGCATTGCACTAAATTAAATTAAATTACAATTGAACTTATTGCAAGGATAGGAAAGGAGAGGGATGGGATATATGTAGGATAGGATATAGGTATTTAAATTATACTCTTTGCTATTCTCATTTCGAGTGTTTTGAAACAATTTGTATAATCACTATGTAATCACTTCCTAGACGCCTAGTGAGCTAAGGACAGCCTCGTTAAATTTAGGTTGATTCAAGTAAAAAATGTCGATATCTTCGAATCGACTATTGTATGTGGTCATCAAGCGGTGCATAACAGAGTTTTGGGCGTAACTAGTGTTCACACGAGGGATTTCGAACGTACGAGGAGAGCGAACTCTTCGTGGCGGAACCAACAACGACAGTTTCTTTACCAAATGAGGGCTATCAATTTTGTTATGAATTATAATATGCAATAATATCATATCAGCCGCTGTGCGGCGGTCTTCCAGTGAACACATACTGAAATAGTTCAGCCTGCTCTCGTAGGTTCCAAGTCCCAAGTGCTCACGATAGTCCAGGTATCTAGTAAAACGTCTTTGGACGCCCTCCACCCTATTTTTATACAGGCCATATTGCGGAACTCTAAGATGCTACGAACATAGGAAAAGTAAAGCGTTTTAAAGATGTTAATGTTCGAGAATGGTTTACATATTCTATTAACCTAACAATACTGTTGATGTGTTGGTCGAACGTCAGCTTTTGATCCAGTTGTACCCCAAGATCTCGAATGCACTGAACTTCAGGGATATATTCACCATTTACGCGGTAATTGAAATTGATGATTTCCTTTTTGCGACTGAATATAATACTATTACAATCAAATCTTCAGATAGCAAACAAATATCTAATATTTATACAATAGGGCGGATCGCTAATCCAGAAAATTCACCAATTGCGGAGAGCTTATACTATACTTATACTATAACTATAACCATACATAAAAATACTTATATTGGGTCCTTACTCAAACCCAAGTTATTTAAGTTCAAACTGGCCACTTTGAACTTGGATAACTTGGGTTTGAGTGGCAATTTCAAACTCAAATAAGTTTTAATTCAAAGCCATGTTATTCTTTTTTAAGAATCAGCTGTTTATTTATCTTTCCGGCGTTTGTTTTTGCTCAAATATTTTCGTTTATGCAACCACGGTAAAGTTGAAAATTTGCATTATTTTCAAATATGAGATCCTGTGCCGGTGTTTTCTTTACAGCTTCTTGCAGTCTGGCTAAACAGTTACCGTAAATGTGTACTGTTAAGAACTGCGAACAAATGATAGAGAAGCTCGTGATTAAATAACCGAGCCCGGTCAATCGGTCATCGCCACTGCTTCTGCATGACAACGTATAACCACAGATTTAACTGCAAACAGTCGCAAAGTTGCAGAAGTTGCGGCTGGAGACTCTTTGTCCTCCACCGTACTTGCTAGACCTTGCTCTGTTTTACTAACTCCCATTAAAATGACAAATCTGCATAGATAATAGGGGTTTTTATTAATTAAATATATATTTTTTTATTAATTTAATATATATTTTTCATACAAAGTTTCTAGCCTTAAATTTATTTTATAGAACAGCAACATAGGTAAGGACCCAATACAATAACTTTTAACGACACTCCATTTAGCAGCATATTCTGTCCATCTAAAAGAGGTGGTAAAGATCTCGTTAGGAGTGGTTTGAGAGGGAGCATTTCCTTCCCATACAAACAGGGAAAACCAATTTAAAAAACAAAACTTTAAATGAGCAAAAAATACAAAAAATAAAGTTAAAAAAAAAGAACTGTAAATGAAATATCATTTAACTGCCAAGACTAATACTGCCCCCGATAATAAGAAGGGCGCATGTAGCATAAAGTCTAAACCGAGATAAAAATTGTTTTGTGTAAAAAATATTTAAATGCTTGCTGTCTCATAAAGAAAAACTATAGACACATTCTGTTAATGCAATAAATTGGGTTTGCGTTTCAACTATAATGTGTGATTTATAATTGTTCTATATCCTAATTATTTATTGAATTATTAACAATTTTCCTTTTCATCTTAGTAAAAAAAAATTAGGAAAATACTTGATATTAGGTTGAAAAGACGTAAATAGCCATTTACGTCTTTGCAACTAAGCATAGTCAATGAACTGCTTTTATTTTTAGCGTTCATGAGTTCTCACTAGATTTTTCATTAAGATGAAAGGTCGCAATTGGCTACTTGCGCATTTTTAATGTAGTATTGGTTATACTTGCAATATTCCTATTCTTAATTAAAAGGCAAAATAAACACTATTGTGTAACAGGATCCAATCAAAATAAATAAAATTATAAAGGTAAGTATATTATTTGAAATGAAAAATGAGAAAGGATGATAAAAAGATGAGAGCTGGTAAGTACATAAACAAAGATTTATTAGGCAAAAATAAAAGAAACGTATTACACAAAATATAAGTAAGGTACTTAAAATTCTCGACCACTATAGGAACTTGACCGCTCTTAAAAATAATTTATCTTTTTATCGACTTCAAGTTTCATTAGAAACAACCTTAATTATCGTAGGTATCTAAATTAAACAAAATTATAATAAACAGTATTTTAAGACAAAAAAACTTTTTCATAAAATAAAAACTCTATTCTTTCCCGAACTTTTCTTTGATATTTGTTGAAAACAGAAAATTCTTATTTAACCTTCCAATTCAAATTTATTAAGAAACAATAAAAGAAACATATTTCACGAAATATAAGTAAGCAACACTTAATTCTTGATCATAATAGGAACTTGACCACTCTTGCAATTAATAATCTCTTTATCGACTACAAGTTTTATGGCAACAATCTTAATTATCTTAGGTATCTAAGTTAAACGAAATTATAATAAACAGTCGAACAACTGACAAAAGACAAACAACTTTTTCATAAAATAAAAACACTGTACTAGCCTGAACATCTCTTTGATGTTTGTTGAAAACAGAAAATGTCATATTTAAAATTAAGAAACAACATTTTAAAGTATTTAAGTAGAAATATAAGTATGCAACACTTGATTCTTGACTATCATAGGAAATTCACCACTCTTAAAATTATTAATCTCTTTATCGACTCAAAGTTTTGTGGCAACAACCTTAATTATCTTAGGTATCTAATTTAAATGAAATCATAATAAACAGTATTTAAGACAGAACACTTTTTCATAAAATAAAAACTCTATTCTTTCCCGAATGTCTCTTTCGTATTAAATTTGTTGAAAACATAAAAATCTTGTAATACTGATAACATTTTTGACATATAAAATTTTTGGAACATAAAAAAATTCAATCGAACATATAAAATTGCATGTCTTTCAAATATTTCTCAACAATATTCTCAAATATTCTCACTACACTTGAAAAAACTACACATGTGTCCTATCACTTTTCGCCTGGCACGTGTAATCGAACAATTCACTGCTTTATTCTTCATAATCATCACAGAGATCCACTGCATTTAGTTCACTGGCAGATTGTGCCAGAATAGCCTCCTGTTTTCTGGCATTAGAGGTACTAATTTATCGATTATTCCTGATTTGCGCTCGTTAGTTATTCCTCTGATCTCTCTTTTCGGTTTAGGATCTGGTATACCGATTTTAATATTTTTACATCTTAGAAAATCTAGTTCGATTTCTTCATCGTCGAATTCCTTCTTGTAAGAAAACGTATCGCGGCCTCTTCGAAACGTGACCTCGCACATGTGACTTAAGTATGCTCGAGGGGATGAATTTTGCAATTTGTATACTGATGAACAGTCTTCGAATGTGCAGAAGTCACCAATGTCCATTTTTTTACTGTGATTTTTCGATGCGTGTCCATGACAGCTGCGTGGAAATCTTCGAAGTCATGCAGTCGTTTCTTCCTTTTTAGTGATAGCTCGGCTTGGTGGTGGTCGGACGCAACTGATCGATTGTCTAACACGCCGCTACCTATCGCCCCCCGCTCGGGACTCCAGTGCACAAGCGTCTTTCCAATGTAATTTTTTAAAGAAAATTAATAATCTTCACAGCAAAGTAGGGCGCATTTGCCACATGCGTCCAAAAAGTTTATTGAAATACTAGATAGAAAAGGCGCATTTGGCAGAAGCGTCCAAACATCTAAAAGAATTACTAAATATAAAAGTCCCATTTGCCACATGCGCTTAAACTACTTAGTGAAATAATAGATTGCAAAGACGCAAGTGATCACTAACGTCTTACCTACTTAGTACAGAAGAAAATGCGTCTTTTCAATTTCTGGACGGATGGAAATTTTCCAAAATAAAAGAACACATATAAGCAAATATGCCTTTTCATTGTAGTTTACATTCAATACGTACTTTTAGCTTAGCATTCGTAGAAAAATTTGCGTCCTTTGACGTTACTGTAACTTCGTGTACAGTCGAGCTAGAAAAATATAAAAAATATGAGCAGATGCGTCTTTTTTTGCTGATCACGGCAATATATATATAACTCTTTTTCAAAAAAAATGTTAGATGCGACCTTTTTACTATCGGGGGCAGAATAGAATCTGTCAAGACTACTAAACTGTCAAACTACAAGACTACTATAAGCGCCCTCACTACGATTTGGCTGAATTTCTCCGTCCTCCCGTGTCGAATTCGAAGTCGTTTGCGCGACCTCTACCTGATAGCGGTAATTCTGTTCGAATTTACGCGGACCATGGCGCCCTTCGCGCGTCTGTTCAGACGGTATCGGGTGGCCAACGGATCGTTTCAAGGATAGATGACGTCAGGTCGACAACTACCCCTGCTGTCATAGGAAACATACGTCTCCAGACCGCCCTGGTTATTCCCTTGATGGGGGGCGTGTCTGGCAAACCGTACAACTAGAGTTGTCGACTACAGCGGGCAAGCCCGTCACCTCAGGAAGTCTTAACGATTAGTCGTTCTATCTCCCTGGAGTGAGCGCAGAAGACTTAGGACAAAAACAGTCCACCGTCTAGCTCCGCCACAAACCCGTAAGAGACCAACGCCTTAACCGCGAGATAGCCAGGAGTGTTACCCAGCGGGCTTACACTCACGCCCTTACTTCCAATTGCGACCAGATTACTCCAGTCTCTCGATTGGTTACGAGTTCGAGGTCGCTTGCGCGGTCCTCTCCCTTACGAAGCGGTGAAACGGTGTATACCGAATCTATTGCGGACCACGGCATCCTTTGCCTGGCTGTTCACCCAGGATCGGGTAGCCGATGGTCGTTTCGAGAGCAGTCGCCGTAAGGTCCGCAATCACCCCCGCTCTATAGGAAACAGTACTGCTTCAAGACTCCCCCGACTGTTAGTCGGAGTGCGCAATCGATTGGCTTATGCCGCACGGTGCGCAGACCGTCCAGGAGCGCCAGAAGGTTGATTCCCAGGGGAAACTAACCATAAGGCCAGAGTCCTACCCAGGCTCGCACTTCATGCGTGGAGGCCGTCGGATAGGTATTGACCCGTGAGTGTGACCAACCCTGAACAGAATGGGTCTTCGTGGCCAACTCAGCAAGGGCCCATTAACGCCCGTACAGTGTACCAACCGCTCAGTTCCGCCCGAGATGTTTCTACGAATCCACATACTTCTGATCCTGACCGCCTCCGACTGCAGATTACAGCAGTGGCAGAAGCTCACAGCGACCCTGACAGGTTAAGTGCCTCTTCGAGGAAGCTACCGGATGAAAGTTTAACCGTGAGTCGGGTAGGTCAGATGACATAAAAATTAGCCACCACTACCGAAGCTTCACGGAATCATTAGGAACCTGGGCGATACCCAAGTAATGATTAACGCTTAATTATAGATTCCGTGGATAGTTCCTCGCAATCTTGCTCATATATAGATTCTCGCAATCTCGCAATCGTGATGGCTTATAACTTCCCAGCAGATTATTAAGCCAAAGTGGAAGACTAAAGACTGTGATGCTATTAGAGTCTCGGTTGGTAATTACTAGCACAATTTTAATAGCATAATCAGTAAATCAACGCAGGCAAGGTGTGGGTTAAGGTTTATATGAGACGTTGGCATAGCCGACAGAAGTAGTCCACGACCAGTTCTTTGTTGGCTTTTTCCCACCGAGCGCGTGGAACAATCGCATAACCAATGCGATGAATGACTGTCGGTTGCGGGCCACGACACTATCAGAGGCTTCCAAACTTGAGGATTGAAGCTGATGTAGAATTAAAATTATGAAACCATTGAAAAATGTATATTAATACTCAATAAATAATATTTTGCATTTAAAACATAATATTTTGTAGTTAAATTTATTTTATAATTGTTTTCTACTACTTTTATTATTAAACAATTATTCTGTTTTTTTTTAATATTATATTATTATATTATATTTTATTTATTATTACTAATAAAGTCATTTTTAATTACCTATAACAATTTCTTAACATCGTTTCATAAAACTAAACTTCAACATTTAAAATAATATAATATAAAATTGGCGTTTTTCTGGAAACAGGCATTGCCTAGTTAGGAGTGAAGCAAAATCATTCTGTAAAAATAATTTCTAAACATTTTTTTTTAAATAAATAAATAAATATATAGTCAGAAAGGATGCGGAAATGGCATCAAATGAACCATCTTTTCAGATGGCCAAGGTAATCAATCATGGCTGCAGATCTGCTTTCGTGGGCGGAGAAATCAATTAAAAGGGTACAATTAAGGAAGACCATTAGCAAATCAAAGGCACAAACCTTTGGTTCGAAAAAAATCGGTTGTCTCGCCGAGAATGTCCCGGCAAGTAGCCAATGGCTGATTTTATCTGAATATAAATTTCATAAATAAAAACGATGAGCTCCCTCTCTCGGCCGGCGGACGAACCGGGATGGGTTCCACTGCGATGCCCCAAGCGGTGCGGTTTTTTTCTCATCGTTCAATAATTTCACTCGGCGTTGCGGTTCTATTTTAATACTTATTTATGTAATCATTTAAAACTCTTTTATTTTTCAAACAATTTTCAATTTTTATTATTAGGCATGATTATCGTACCATTGTTTTTTTGCAAATATCATTATTTAAATTGTTATATTTTTTTATTTACTTAGTTTATTAACATGTTATACACATACTTATAAAAGAAATAATGTCCGCTTTAGAATAGGCTATAGGTCTAGTTAGGTGACATTAAACTAGGATCACTGGCAACAGTTTTAGGCATATCATGTTATCAGTTTTTGCTACTGGAGTTTTCTCCATGACATTTATTCAATATGACATCATAATTAAATATTACATTAAAATAAAGTTAAATTGGAATTAAGTATAGGTTGGTGTACCTTTACTCCGTTCATCGAGAAAAAAAATACGAAGGAATAGCAATGTCACCCGGCAACACAGTCTGAATTCTAATCGAAAATTTAACAGCAAGATGAATAATAATCAAAATTAAGAATCTTGCTGGATTTGGTAGGATTTCTACCTCATTTTGTCTTTAATAATAATAACAAAACGCTTAATATTCGTAAGATAAAGCGAGCTTATCGGAGCCTGCAGTTAATATTTTACAGCTAACCTGTACTATTGTATGAACATTGTTTGCGAGTAGATGCTAACTTAACCTATATATAAATTAATAGTTTAAAAAAAACACTAAAAACACGCTTTTAGGCTATGATACGATATTCACATACACACGGATATGATACGATATTCCATCATGGAATGCCAGTGCCTATCTTACGGCTTCATCATCAGACCTTGAAACCTAATCGTGGTCAAAGTTCATTCCAAGACTTTTCTAACAAGTCCAAACACAGCTATGATAATATGTTCCATCATGAAGTTCCAGTTCATATCTTTCGACTCCATCATCAGATCAGTTCGACAGTACCATATTATTGTATTGTCATCAGAACTATCAATTTTCATGACGCTACGATCCTTGGAAGATGGTTAAATTAGTTACCTTAGATGTCATTACATAGTTAGTTACATACAGGTCGACCTAATAAAAGCGTGTTAAAAAAGTATGACAAATAGAAAAAATAAGAAACACAGATATATATATTTTTAACTCTTTGTGGACCAAAATTAACTAACACCTATAAGATCGCTAAGGTTTAAAAAGGAGGAGAATGGGAAGGTAAAGGAAATGTATGTGGAAGAGTTTAAATGTTCTCTGAGCCTCTTTTTGGCTTGGCGCGGTTCTCACATTTTTCGACAAAGCATTCCAAAGATGGGATCCATGCACAGTGAAAGAGAATGAGAAGAAATCAGTGCTGTGACCAGGGATAGAGAGTAGCAGGTTATCTTTTGATCTCAGAGGGCGTCCGTGAGCCGATAGTGCAGTAAATCTGCCAGTGAGATAATTGAGAGCGACGCCCTCCAAGATCTTGAAAAACATACACGGTCATGGATATAACGAATGCAGTCTTTGCATTCGGACATGTTTTTTCACAAAGGTTATCTCCAGCATGCTCATTCATAGATAGATTATTGTGCAAAAATGGTATACAATTAAAGGGCCCTGTTGCAGTTTGGCCACCGAGACCCAGTTTTATAGGGACGGACAAACGCACAGGTCAACACCCATCCGGCGGCCTCCACGCAGAAGTGCGAGCCAGGGTAGGACGCTTGTCTACGGGTCAGTCTTCCCAATGAAACAACCGTCGGGCGGTCCTGGGCGGTTTGCGCATCGTGCGGCGTCAGCCAATCGATTGTGCATTCCGACTAACAGACGGGGGGAGTTTGGAAACAATATTTTTTTCTATAGAGTGGTGGTAGTTGTTAATCTTACAACAACTGCTCTTGAAACGACCATTCGGCCACTCGATAACGGGTGAAGAGCCGGGCAAAGGATGCCGTGGTCCGCGATAGATTCGGTAGACACCGTATCACCGAGCGATCCTGTAACCAGTCAGGAGGCAGGATGTATCCTGAAGGTTAATTCCAGTCCGAGATATCCTTTCAAACCGGTAGTCAGGGGGCGAGGATGCCTGCTGGTTACCTTTGCCGGTGCCTCGCCGTAAGGCGTTGGCCTCTGACGAGCAGATGGCGTAACTAGACAGTGGATTGTTTTTCGTCCCAAGTCTTCTGCGCTCACCTCACGGGAGACAGAACGATCCAATATCTTTAAAACTTCCTGAGGCGACGGGTTCGCCCGTTGTAAATAACAGCTCTAGTTGTGCAAAAATGGCAAACTTTGCAAAGCGCTGATTGAGTTAATTTCCGGAATCCCACGGCTTTAACCGAGCCGCAGCGCGGTTCGCTTGAACAAACAAAAACGCCGCGCCGCAAGGTAAACGGACATTCAAAATAACCAACTATGGGATGACTGACTATTAAGCAGAGAACTGTATTGTGCAAAGACCACGCACACACAGAAGTAACGTTGTCGTACAAAAGACACTAGATGGGTAAGCGGATATGCAATATGAGCCCATATAAAGGTAGTTGTTTCTCATGACAAGAACTTAAGAGTTCAAAGGACGTCTCTGAAATCATCGAGTTGCATATCGGCACTATCGGAAGAAGCTACTCTTTAAAATGAAAAAAATATGCTGGGTAGGAAAAATGCCCCAGTTAAAGTATACGCTAAAAATGTATCTCACTTAAAGATAATTATACGATATTCACGAACTCTAAGTAAGCACTGTGTTATATAATTGATATCCATATACACTATAATAATATGTGTTCGAATATATTAGTAGTAAGTAGTAGTAAAAGGAGTGGGGGGCTTGTCTAGCCCTTGATGTCACCTGGATCTAAATGATATTTATTAGGCACACACTTTGTGGTTGGGTCAGTGGTCTGCTAGAAGCCCGGTACTGTTTACCAGTCCATGCAGATCACTGACCTTCAAGTTGGGCGCGTCGCTAAGTTCGAGAAAGGATCGTCCCAGTAAACTGTGTATTTTTGTGGCGAGGCCTGGGCAGCGACCAACGATATGTATGCTGTCTTCAGGTTTTTCGCCACATATTCGGCATGCCTTGCTCTCGGTCAAGCCAAGGTTGATATAGGGGATTGGAGGTAGGGTAGGATAGAGGAGTGTAGGGGGTGGGAGATTTGGGGGTGTTTAGGGAGTTTAGCGCGCGAGTTTTATAACTAAATTCGAATAAACGATTTCTTAAAATTGTGTAGAAGAGACACAAGTTAATTTATATCGTTGGTGGGCCCGATTGCGTTTCTTTGTGAACTAAAACTAAAATTAGTCCAAGCGAACGAGACAGAGCAATACGTTAGAGCGGAATATGAAACGAACGATCGTCTATAAATACTACCTATCGAACTTATACTCGTCCGAATAAATTCGAGCATATTTCGTGCGGTGTAAGATTTGACCTTGGCGGGCAGTTTTAATGCGAAAAATTGACAACCGGTCATCTCACATTCCGCTCTGGCGTATTGCCCTGTCTCGTTCACACGGACTAATTTCCGATTTTAGTTCACGAAGAAAGCAATCGAGCCCAGTATCTAATAATAATGTAAATAATACAATGTAAAAACACGATTTGTCGAAACTTTTGGTTACTTATTCTCGTTTATAATTACCTAAATATCAATGGTATCATATGAAATATAAATTTAACATAGCACTGTCAAAGAATGTCTACAAAACTATGTATTTAGTTTTCAAGACAATAAATAATTGATTGATTGAATCTTGGTACTGTATTGCTAACTCTTACCCACATATTATATATTTATTTATTGGCAGCTGTTATAAAAAACATATACAAAAAAACAAGAACACACAGATTAAAAATTAAAACTATAAATAGACAAAGATTATGAAATAAAGCTACAAACGCTGCAAATTAGGGGTATCCTCAGGATATCTCTTATCCTGAGGATTATTACCCACTTCTGCTCTTACGGTTCCCACTGGAAAGAATTGGGGTAGATTATTTATTTATGTTTTATATAAAAAAGAAAAAATATGTATTTGATTGAAAGACGAAAAAACGGCTTCCTAATCTCAGTTTTTAAAAGCCCAGGCTTATTCGTCCAGGCTTCATTCCCAGCCGTGGCTTATTCGTGAATCTGCTACTGCCCGTATGACAAGTTGTCGAGTCGAGTGTCTTGCGGCACAAAACGAAGCTCAATAAGAGTTGGTCGAATGGATAGCCAGGACAAGTCCACGGCCGCAATCGGCCTTACAAAAGATTCGAGAGTGGTGTCCGTTGTCGCCAAACATGATCTCGTGACTGACGAGCGTCGACCGCGGACCGCGTTTTGTCATGACCACGATTCGGATCAAAGATCAATCGAACCGTAACCGAAAACGGCCATCAAAGCGATCACAGCTAAACTAATTTATATAGCGAAATAACTGGCACAACACGCCTCTCTAGAGCCATTGTGCCCTCATGCAATGCCGCCAGTTTTTTACAAGCATTTATTTACCTTGCAATGTTTGTTTTGGGCAAATCTTGCAATATGAATTAGAAAAACTTCCTCTTATCCTATGAAGTTGGAATTTTACATGTTGGTTCAGTTCCGACACGAAACAACTTGGGTTGTCGACTACAGCGGGTGAGCCCGTCACCTCAGGAAGTTTCAACGATTAGTCGTTCTATCTCCCTGGAAGTGAGCGCAGAAGACTTGGGGACAAAACAATCCACCGTCTAGCTACGCCACAAGCCCGTAAGAGACCAACGCCTTAACCGCGAGATAGCCAGGAATGTTACCCGGCGGGCCGACACTCGCGCCCTTACTTCCAATTGTGACCAGATTACTCCGGTCTCTAGATTGGTCACGAGTTCGAGGTCGCTTGCGCGGTCCTATCCCTTACGAAGCGGTGAAACGGTGTTTACCGAATCTATCGCGGACCTCAGCGTCCTTTGCCCGGCTATTCACCCAGGATCGGATGGCCGATAGTCATTTCAAGAGCAGTCGCCGTAAGGTCTGCAACCACCCCCGCTCTATAGGAAACAGTACTGCTTCCAGACTCCCCCGACTGTTTGAGGGAGCTAACGGGCCCATGATGAGGTGGCCACGATGACCCATGTGTTCAGGGTCGGTCACACTCACGGGTCCACACCCATCCGACGGCCTCCACGCACGGGGTGCGAACCTGGGTAGGACACTGGGTCAACCAGTCTCCCCTGGGAATCAAACCTCTGGCGCTCCTGGACGGTCTGCGCACCGTGCGGCGCAAGCTAATCGATTGTGCTCTCCGACTAACAGTCGGGGGAGTCTGGGAACTGTATTGTTTCCTATAGAGCGGGGGTGGTTGCGTACCTTACGGCGACTGCTCTTGAATTGACCATTGGCCATCCGATCCCGGTTCAGAGCCGGACAAAGGACGCCTTGGTCCGCGATAAATTCGGTGTACTCCGTTTCACCGCTTCGTAAGGGAGAGGACCGCGCAAGCGACCTCGAACTCGGAACCAATCGAGAGACCAAAGAAATCTGGTCACAATTGGAAGTAAGGGCGCGAGTATCTCGAGCCCGCCGGGTTTATTCCTGGCTAACTCGCGGTAAGGCGTTGGACTCTCACGGGTTGTGGCGTAGCTAGACATTGGATTGTTATTGTCCAGTCTTCTACGCTCACTGCAGGTCGATAGAACGACTAATCGTTAAAACGTCCTGTGGTGACGGGCTCGCCCGTTGTAGTCGACACCGCAAGATGTTAGTCAGAGTGCCCAGTCGATTGGATTACGCCGCACGGTGCGCAGACCGTCCAGGAGCGCCAGAAGGTTGATTCCCTGGGGAAACTGACCATAAGGCCAGAGTTCTACCCAGGCTCGCACTTCATGCGTGGAGGCCGTCGGATAGGTGTTGACCCGTGAGTGTGACCAACCCTGAACAGAATGGGTCTTCGTGGCCAACTCAGCAAGGGCCCATTAGCTCCCACCGACACGAAACAGCACAAACGCGAAATTCTGTATAGCATTCAGTTATGATATCCCGTTTTAAGTTCCACAATCACAAAGCTGTTACATCCAGGGTTGGCTCACGACACACCAATTTAATAAAAAAATGTTTTTGAAAATGTGTTTTTACTTATTTTAATGTATTTACATGTTTCCGTATAAGCAGGTCTAGGTCGTTCCCGTGCACTGCACCGAGCGCCCAAACTAGTATATTTTTTTTGATAACGAGTAACTCTCCTGGAACTGTAAGCGAACCGGCCCAATCAGCAATCAACCCAATGCACCGCTGGGTCTCGTTTGTCGATAGTTACAAGTCACTTATTGGTACACGGCCCAGTGGCATAGCAGCTACGTCACCTGATATTATATCGTAAGGTTCCGGGTTCGATTCCCGGCTGTGTCACCTTTGCCGTTGGACCAAATTAACGGAATCGCGTTTACAATTCTGACGATCGAATGCAGTAACGAAACACGTTACAGGCGTCAATGTAAATTCCACCAGGCCCCTTCTTTGTAACTCCAATTTAGTAAAGAGCCAAATAAAATAATTAAACGAGAGAGAAAAGAATACCTAAACAAAAATAACAAAAAACACTTTAGATATCTCTAAAGAAAGAAAAAGCCAACCTAAGACACCGACTACACCCGTAGCCAACCCAACGCATGTCTAGCCAGTGGGCTGGATACATTTGAAGCCCCAAATAAACGCATAACGCGTTTTGTGTGCCCTCTGAGTTGTGTACCACAGGAGGAGGAGGACATCACGAGGAAGTTACATGTTATAGGGTTGGTTGTAAGAGATTGTCATATGATAATGACGATCTGATTATACCATTTATATAATGGAAGTAGCGCTGTACGGTCGCAGAAATCTAGCCAATTTAAGTGAATGGTGCGCATCACCACTATCCAACAAGATCCCTAAGTATGCTACGTTCGGTAAGTCATGCGTTATCGAAGTCGGAGAGGCTAGCTTATATCGCCGGCCCAACGGTCTACCAAAAACTCAGCGAGCACATTAGACAGGCGCAATCTCTTAACGAAGTACCTCAAAGATGAGGCGTTTTTACTCACTGGAGGAATATTACTCGAGTGATTACTAAAATGCTCAGTGACTCAAGTGTACAAACACTTGAGTCACTGAGCATTCTCAACATTCTCTCTTTGCATTTCTCTTGCATTTTCTCTTTGACATTATTTTTGTATATTCTTTCGTTTTATTTTTTATTTATATTTTCCATGTGTATTCTAATATTTTCTATGGTTTTTATTATTATAGAAAACAAGTTTGCTTAACTATATGTATGATTTTTATACCATTATACCAATAAAGTGAATCTGAATCTAATAAACCCGCACAGCCAGCCAGGACCGCGCGACGCGACCGCTCGCCACCGTCCCTCGATTGACAGTAACGTTTTTAATGCCAAAAATACTACATTCTTGAAAAAAATACCATCCTTCAAACTTTGATCCAGAAATATGTTTAACACCGCCGCTCTCAGGAGACACAAAGAAGAAGAGGAAGAAAGACTCACCCTAACACCGGAGCTCATGTACTGGCTGCCCTTGGCGCCCTGGGCCCGCTGACCTGGGGGGCCCGGGGCTGTCGCGGACTCGTCGGCAGAGTCGCCGGAGCCCGAGCCGCCGGAAGCAGAATGCTCGCCTGTGAACACCGAGTCGTGGGACACGCTCAGCCCCGACGCGTACGCCGCCGTCTGGCCGCTAGTTCTGCAAGAAAGAATAAAACCGGTCATGTGCGAGTTCCACCCGCGCGCGGAAGGTTCCGTATCTTATCAAGACATTCATTTTTCAACACGTCGTCATATCGCAATCGTGTATAAAAGCATGGGTATCATTTAGGTACATTAATTTTACTTTCTCGACCTACCAACCAACGCGATGGGAAAGTATTGTGAACGCGCTTCTGTTAGTGTGTTTTTTTAGCGCCCAAACGCTTAATCCGATAGGGTTAAAATTAGGCATGCAGGCATCATTTGGTCATGGCAAGAGTTTGTTGAAATCGGGGGTCCCCTCTTCTCGTTTGATATTGTTGCCTATTGATCTCTGGCTCGAGTCGAGAACAGAGGCATATGAGCGCCTATTTTCCTTAAATGCTTCTGCCATTTCTTGTATTTTTTCCTGTATCTCAAAATATTGGACTTAGACACTTGACATTTGGTACACAGATGCCTTGTTAGGACGTAACACAGGTTATAATAAGTGTTGTGAGCAAGGCGGATTTTCAAAATTCGCGCGCGCCGAACCCGCCGTCCCACCACCGTTATAAACAGCGCAGTGGCGGCAGCGTCGAAACGTCGGGTGCTACAAACTTCACGCGATATTTAAAAAAAAATCTTATTTATATATCAAACAACCGTGATAGTCTTCGACGGTACCTATCGTTGTACAAAATAATTTTTATAATTTCGACTCTTCGACTCGAAGGGAAGAACGGAAACTAAAAGTATCATGACATTTAAAAATTACAATACATTTACACACACACAATTTACACACCCTCACATCTCTAACAATATAAATTGCCCATATGTAAACAAGAGTGAATTCAGCTTTTTATTTTTACAACATAAACTTTGTATTTAAATTTATTTTATAATCACTTTCTACTACTTTTATTATTTAATAATTATTCTGATTTTAATGACTATCTTGTTTATTTTATTTTTATTTATTTTAATTAACAATAACAATTTCTTAACATCCTCATAAAATTAAACTTTAAAATTAAAAATAATATCATATATAATTGGCGATTTCTTTGGAGCAGGCACTGCCTAGTTAGAAGTGACGCAAAATCATTCTGTGCAAAAAACTCAAATATATTTTTTGTAAAGAAATTTAAAAAAATATATAATAATACGCCGCTAAATATTTTTTACGGTGTTATACGTTAATAATCAATGTATTTGCGATCTTGATCGATCCCCCTTTAAAACCGTTTCTTCTTTACTATCGCACTGCCCATTGAAGGTATACATAAAGTTGCAACTCTGTCAGATATACCAATGGGAATGTGACAATATTAAATATTTGAAAGCATATTTAATATATATATATATTAGGTTATTGGTAGCCAATTTAACACGAAATAGCAAGTAAAATATTTATTACCAAAAACAATTACTTACAATTTTCAATTCACTGATTACTAACGAATCACATCGTTAAAAACAATAAATCCAAAAATTCTATCAAAGTATATAGATTTAAAATTTACGTTTGTTAGTTTTGACGTAATTACTTGTGTTATTATATAGTTTTACTTACTATTCCGTGTTAACTTTGGTCTTTAATGACCTAAATTTTTAAAAAAACCTTTAGAAATATGTCAGTGTTATCATTATTCCGATTCATTCATCTGGCAGAGTGGCATTTTACGCACACGTTCAATTAGCCGAACTATAGTAGAGTCGACAAGTATTAAGAAAAAAAGAGTTTCGAAGCGAGATTAACCAGGACAAAGCAGCAATTCAGTTCATTTTAATCCGTCCCATACAAAAATCAGAAAATATTTTTTTCTGTCTAAAGTAAAAATTTTAGGAAAAAACACAGAGGTTAACTTTTGTTAAGAATAATAAGGTCTATCCATTCGCATAATGGAAACAGTGAAAAAAGAAAGTTGATTCCTTAGTCCTTTAAAAAACACAGTTTTGACGCACCGTGGCCCACATGAGTTGGTTCATTTAAGGCGACATGAGACCTCAGAAAAATATGCGGGGTCAATTTTGTAGGGTTTGACCAATAAAAATCCAGCGTTGACGAAGCGTCAAGCGCAGATTCTACGTCCGCACGGCTACTAGGCGCATACTAAATGCTCTATCGCAGCGCTAGCACCGGATAACTATCTTTACGCAGTGGTGGTTTAAGGGTGTTAATGGCAAAGCATATTTAGCGTAACTCTCGAGCGCTCTCACGTTTTCCCTAATTGTGATTAATTTAGGGCCTAAATAAAAAATGTGGCTAAGTGCTGCCCTAGAGAATTAACCAGTCAATTTTATGAAATTATAATAAAACACACTCACCGCTTACATTGTAGGAGTAAACTCGCCTGAAAGTTTTCGAAGTCAGTTGAAAGCCTTAATGTCCAAGGAAATGCAACCTTTTTGAGTCCAAAATTTTTAATTACTTCCTTATCGAGGGATTCACTTAGAAACTTTTTAAATTAATGCTTATATTTTTTTTTAAACTCATAGAACTAAAATTCTTCAGATATGGTTGTTCCCAGGTATCATGTCGCCTTAATGGACGGGTATCTTCGTCGAGTCGGGGTGATGACCTAGCCAGATTTTTCCCATTTATTATTCGCTCGTTAACTTTGCGCGATTTAACCACGAGTTTGCTAGTATTATGTTTATAATTATTGTTATTGCTGGGAGATATCTCTTGATTAATTGGAAACCAGTCGCCGTGTAGAAAACCATTTAAGCGATACTAAATCAAAGAGCCTATAATAATTGTTCATCCCACGCTTGTATCCATGTATAATAAAAAGTAGGACGAATTTAAGCGGATAGGAGGAGGGTCGGAATGTTGTAGGCAGACAGACACATTACTGATTTCTAAATAATAATGGTGGAAGCATAAATAGAAAATCGGGCAAAGGTTGAAAGAATCACTGATGATAGAATACAATACAATACAATACAATACAATCAACTACTCCAGTAGATAGGCATTCCTACACTTGGATGCGTTACAAAATTAAATGCTAAAAATTTAATTATTAAAAACATAACTATCGTGATAGTTGTCATGGCTGTAATATTATATTCAATATTACCTACATACAAATAATCAAAATATACTAATGTGATTTAAGAACCCGGGAAAATATTATATTAAAATAGAAATGCAAAATTCTACATAGAATAATCAAAAAATATATATTTTATTGTCAATCCAGCAATATGCTTCGTATTTTTTTTTAAATGAATAGATGTATAATAAATTATATGAAAATTAGAATGTCAGCTATCATAATACCATTATGTTTAAACCTTTACGCATTTCATTAATCATCAACATGGAAAATAAACTCAGAATTTTCAAACTCCCTTATACCATAAATTGAGTTTCTTAACAAATTATGTATAATTATCTTTTTAAATTGGTCCTCTCCAAGGCTTTTCATTTGCTCTGGAATCTTATTATAGATATAAATTTTGGTGAATAAAACTGTATCGCACTTTGCTAAGTCGCTGTCGGTCGCTTTGATGATGCTTGATGCTGCCTGGGTGGATTCTCCCCCCCCCCCCCGAAATGATTAGGACCATTTCCAGACTGCAGCCTGTAGACTATATGTGTGTCTATGGATTTACGAATATGACGTCGAAACTAAGGCTGAATCGTCCTAGTGGAGGCGTTTTGGCTCGCCAATTAAAACATCGCCGAGCTCATAAAACACGTCTAACTTTAGCGGCTGCCACAGACAAAGTAAATAATGATTACAGCTCAAAATTTTATCATACTTCAAGGGCATGTATACCAACATAACAAATAAAAAAAATGGCAGTCGGACTCTCCAAAACCAACAAATTTAAAAAATCCCGTTATTTTCTGAACACACCTCGTATACGAGATATTCTAATCAAAATTTCACAGCGAGATTTCGGTCCAACGAGGCATCTCTGTACCTGATTTCAAGCCTCTAACTGCAATATTTAGAGATTGAAGTATGACTAGCATACATACATAGCTTTTATCGCTGTTGGTGGGTCTTTATTATTTTTATTAATTTTTAATTCGATTACATTCGAAATTATATTATAACTAGTAACATGCACATTTTATGTATACTTGACTATTTAAATTTGATAATCCTCTTACTATTTCAATTTGATTTTTTGACTATTTATTATAATTCCTTTTTCCTTCCATAATTATTTCAATGTGATTATTTCACTATTCATTGCAATTCCTATTTATTATTTACCTTTTTCGTGTTATTGAAATTAATTTTATTGTGTTTTATGATAGGTATTTTACAAATATTATTTGCAGACTGACAGACGCATTGACATATCAATGACCTAGTTTTTAGAGTAATGAATAATTTCTACATACATTGTTTATTGCCTTAAGTTAATTCCTAATATTATTAGATACTTTTTTTATTTTTTTTTCTCTTTTAACATATGTAGTTTGAAGTATGCACAAGATTTTCTTGGTACGCTTGCCTTAGTACGGGCCTAGGCCTAGTTAGGCAGCGTTGATCTAAAGAAGGACTGGGATGCGGTACTCTCTTTTTTGCTACGATTTACAACGGAGTCTCTAATGATAATATGTGATGTACTGTAGTTTAAAAAATGCGCATTTATTTAAATAAATAAATAAATAAATACCTCACTAGGTGTGATGTGATAGATGACTAGCACAACACTAGGTGAACCGATTTCAACCACAACCTTTTCAACTTTTGCCATGACGAAATTATGCCCGCGTGCCAAATTTCAGCTCAATCGGATGAAGCATTTGGGCGCCATCGTGGAGGAATACACACAGATAGACACACCGACCAATACCCAGACACAAACGCACTTCCGTCTGGAAATAGTCTTAATCGTTTCAGGAGGTGAAGGGGGGGGGGAGGGGGGAGGGGTTCAAACATTGATATTTCTGTCTTCATCTTGAAAAAAATGCTGAATTTCAAATAATAGGTACAAGGAAGCGATTGGTATAATAATAATATGTCTGATTAATAGTGAGCACATTTTATGGCTTTTCGTATAACAGATTTTACGCACTTTCTGCGGGTTCTCTGGTCGGCGACGAGCTCCCCTGTGGATCGACTCTTCACGTGGTCGCTCTGGTCGTCGGGACCGCGGGATTCAGCCGCGGCGGCCGCAGCGGCAGCCGCCGCCGCAGCCGCAGAGCCAGGAGTGCCGCCGCGCCGCCTGAACATGCGCCGCAGACCCCGAAAAAAACGGCCCTTCTTCGTTTCTGCAAAAGAAAGACACTTTTAAGGCTCAGTGACAGGCATAACGCGAATGCTACACGCTCGATATTTATCGTGATAGTGATCAAGGATCATGATATTTATCGAGCGTGTAGTATAGCGTATCATAGATCGTAATACGGATCACAAGATTTCTATAAATCCAGAAATACAAGATCTGGATCAAGTATTGCACAATATACATCGAGAGTCTAGTCTTTTGTCGTTTTTTATCGTGACAATATTCATTCTGTCAGCTATGAAGGACGCGCTAAACGAGACGGCTTCCGCCGCACCCTAACCTAACGACCAAACATATTTGAAAGAGTTTATTATTTTGTTAGAAACACTACCTGAGTTGTCGGAGTTGTTGAGAGTAACAAGCAAATATATTAGAGAGAAATAAAAAACACGACTGCAGTTACAGGAAGTGAACTATTATTTATAATTATTTTTATTACGGTTTTTTTAATGCAATATTTGTGGTTTCTGTATCTATCCATACAGATATATGTATAGATAATACAAACGCTTGAACCGATTTAGAAGTGTGTTTTTAGAATCGTTTTGTCCTTCCGAGTGTCATAGGGTACGTGCCGCGACCCCTGGCTCTCATATAAGGAGAAAGCAGCGTCTTTAATAGGCGTTACCCTTCTGACGACCTGTATGTTGAGGCACAATTGCTTGATTTGAGGCAGTTGTATTGCCTCAAAGCAATAATTCATCTTAAAAATAATAATGAAGACGAATATTGTGTTTCTCCGGAAAACAGGGAGAGATCAGGTCGTTATAAGGGAAACTTTGAAGTGCCGAAACGTCTAACGTCTTTTGGACAACGTCATTACAGCTTTCTTGCTCCAAGAATGGTTAATATCATGAGTAAAGAGAACATATTGGAAATTAGCAGCAAACAACAAAAATATCACCTTACATCATGGTTAATAAACCTTGGTAGGAGAGAGACGGAGAAAACATTCATCACAATTTTAAAATAAATAAATATATTTATTTTCTATTTATTTTATATACGTATTTTTATTAATTGTTATATATTATTAGTTATTATTATAAATGATTATTTATTATTGCTATTATATATTTTTATTATTATTATTTAGTATTACTTGTCTATAGTTCTAATATTATTTTGGTGTAGTGAGAATTTCATTTTAACTTGATTTGATTCAAATTTTTTATTTTTAGTTTGGAATTTAACTTGATTTGATTATTTTTTTTTATTTTTAGTATGTATTTTTTAATCATTTGTATTGCTGTTCTCCTTAGAACAGGCTCTGCCTAGTTAGGAGCAACACAATCTATGTTAAGTGCTAACGGTGTATTTTTTTTTGTGGACCAATAAATAAAAAAAATAAAAAATAAAAAAACGGTGATTTTTTCATACGGGCATGATTTTTTTTAATGCCAACCCTTGGCTGTTAGGTAGGATAGAGGTGGGAAAGAAAAATAAGACAATTTGGCTCACCATTTCGATCTCTGCAGGGCGCGGCATCCCTGTCGGCGGCGGCGTCAGTGCCATGGTAGTTGGGGGGCTCGAGCGAGGCCTCGCGGACGCAGGACATGAGCGCCAGGGCTCCGCCGAGGCCCGGCGACTCCGCCCCTTGCCCGCCGACAGGCCCGGCGGCTGCTGACATTCACGCTATCCCCGAATCTGCAACAACACAAATGATCATGTCGTCATGCTATACCGCGAATTACAACAAAACAGATAGCATAAAATCCTTCGCCATGATAAAAAACATATGTGTACTGTGCCAACTCTCATGGTGATCGGTCAAACGGTGTCGAAGATATATACCAACATCAAATTTTATATATGGCTGCAACATCGTCGAAACATCGGTTGTTACAAGCTTCACGAGGTTAATTTGTTTTTATCTTATTTGTAATGTCAAATAACTGCTATAGTCTTTGATTTCATAATTACCTATACATTAATTACAATGACACTTTAGACATTTATCTAGGTATTCGTATACTTTTCTTTAGTTATTTTTTTATTTTATAAAATTACCTGATATCTGTAATAAAATTTGACTAAAAAAGGTATAGTATAATTTATAATATTTTTACAACACCATTTTTGCGAAGCAGATTAAATACGATTTGCGTGGATTTTATCTCCCCCCCAGTCCACCGTCGATCTCCGCCGGATGCCCGTATGAGGCCAACGCCTTATTCGCGAGATAGCCAGGTATGTTACCCAGCGGGCTGACACTCACGCCCTTACTTCCAGTTGCGACCAGGTCTCGACTGGTTACGAGTTCGAGATCCTGGGCGTGCCCATCTCCCTTACGTAGCGGTGAAACGGTTTCAACCGAATCTATCACGGACCATGGCATCCTTTGCCCAGGTGTTCACCCTGAATCGGGTAGCCGATGGTCGTTTCAAGAGCAGTCGCCGTAAGGTCAGCAACCACCCCCGCTCTATAGGAAAAATTACTGTTTCCAGACTCTCCCGACTGTTAGTCAGAATGCACAATCGGTTGGCTTATGCCGCACGGTGCGCAGACCGTCCAGGAGCGCCGGAAGATTGACTCCTATGGGAAAGTAGCCCTAAGGCCAGAGTTCTAACCGGGCTCGCGCTTCATGCGTGGAGGTCGCCGGATGGGTGTTGAACCGTCAGTGTGACAATGGGTCTTCGTGGCCAACTCACCAAGGGCCCATTAGCTCCCTAAATCCATTAGCTCCCATCAACAGCCTGATTGACTGTTTGATTGATCTGTGTGAAGATCAAAAATGAACAGTTGCGTTCAGTTGGCGAAAAACGTGGGCAGGCGTTCGCAGTGACGAGCGCGGCGAACAAAGCCTGGTAGCGATAACGCGCCAGTTCAATGGAGCAGATAATACGTCGTCGATCGCCGGTAAAGCGCCAGGCAAACCGTGAACAGTTGTACAAGATTCGGATCGAATTGCCCGGACGAATCTTGCGTAACAAATCTAATTGTTAGCATTTATATTATAAGAAGGAGGATAGTCTGACTAGGTTGCTTGCATCCTGCTGTGTAATCATGAAGTAGACCGTACTGCCAGCGAACCCTAACCAAACCTATCTTAAAAAGTGGCAACTTTCTTGTCAATGCCGGATTAAAACAAGATATAGATTAAAGAGCGGGATCCTTGGTTCTAGCGTTGATTATATGGCGTATTAGATTGTTCAACGTCGTACTACAATTTGGCAACCAGGATCTTACTACGAAACGCAACGTATAGATGGCACTCATGTTCAATATGGCGACTTTCGTGGTATAATATTATGGAGGCGCAATGTAGATAGCGCTATAAACACGCCCATACAGAAACGATTTTTGAAATATCTTTTATTAATATAATATTATGTAGGTACATAAAGGGCTCGATTGCGTTTCTTCGTGAACTAAAATCGGGAATAGTCCGTGTGAACGAGACAGAGCAATACGCTAGAGCGGAGTGTGAGATGACCGGTTGTCATTTTTTCGCACTGCCCGCCAAGGTCAAATCTCACACCGCACGAAATATGCTCGAATTTATTCGGGGCGAGTATAAGTTCGGCAGGTAGTATTTATCGACGATCGTTCGTTTCATATTTCGCTCTAACGTATTGCTCTGTCTCGTTCGCTTGGACTAATTTTAGTTTTAGTTCACAAAGAAACGCTATCGGGCTCAAAGATGTTAAATTTTAATTTGGTATACAGGTTTCAATTAGTCATAATTACGCCCTTGTTCGAATAGACTAATAGAAGGCATTCTATCTCTTTCTATTAAAAAAAAATCGATTGTTGTGATGTCCCTACGGGAAAAAGGCTAACCTGACAGCGGTATGCAGGCACATATCCAGACTTCAGTTTCGGGGGGGGGGGGTAGTTCTGGGGGGGGGGGGGGCATGATACATACGAAACAACGCGCGCAGCACTCACAACCAAACTTGAAGTTGCCCGAATTGCTCCGAACACGTTCTATTAATTTCTCAGTCATAATGCAAGTATTTTCACGCGTACGTCGGACGCTTTGAACGAAATTTGTAAACAAATACAACGCCCGGCGTAAAAACGTCCTAGCGCAACGTCAGAGCGCCGCGTACTGCTAGCGACCGCACTCTGTTTGACAGTATAATACCGTGACGTACAACACAACTCGGCGCTATAGCTCAGCGTAAGGACTTGCTTGCAATGACGCTGTAGCGCTCTGACGCGCGCTAGGTACGCGTTCTGTTTGGCGAAGCCTTTATACCAGGTAATCACGTTAATTAGACGTAATTGAATGAATGACGTGACTTTCTGGTATAAAACTACAACATTAGGCATTTTTTGTAAATATAAAAAAAATGCATATTTCCTATGGTTTACGATCTCCTCCCAGCCCGCGACGTGAAGTTTGACAAGGATGCTTGATCATCTAGAGAGCCCTTTACATACAGGTCGACCTAATAAAGGTGTGTAAAAATAGTGAAAGCATAATATATAATGTTCAACATAAATATAAAACCTGTAGATATTGGAGTTATTCGTCTTCCAAAATAAGATGATTTCACTATGGACATATTGAATTATATCTTTCTGTGATAAAATCACAAAAGAAAAGGCAAGCAAAAGATAAAACGCATTAGTGAGAACTCATTGCGTCATTTACCGATTTCATGGACGATATGACGCGTCTTCCTCATATTATCAAAGCCACGGAGTGAGGAGGGGAGGAGAAGGAGGAGGAGGAGGAGTGAGAGGGAGAGGCATATCTAATAGCTCGAGTGTCACGGCCGCAGCATCGCCTGGCGGAGGCCGGATATATACTTGCGCCCGGCTGGCAACCCTGGACCAAGTGCCGCCAACTGGTCCAAGGTCAAGGCTCCGTGAGGCGTTGCCAGCCACTGTTGCCAACCGCAGGGACTGGTGAAGATTGTTATATTGGGTCCTTAAATATATATAATAATATTAAATAATAAATGTTTTTGGGGTTTTGGGGGTACATGTATGAATTTTTATACCTGTGTGCATAAAGTCCTGCTTGCCAGTAATAGAAAAGGTAACATAGTTTGTTTTTTCACTATTTAATGTTAATAGATTATTCTGGAGCCAAATATAAATATTGTTTAGACCAAGTTCTGCGTTTTCGTAAACCGTCGACCAGGTCTTTCCTCGGAAAATTAAGGCAGTATCATCAGCAAAAAGAACTGTTTTACCTCCTTTTAATGTAATGTTGGATAGGTCATTTATGTACACTAAAAATAAAAACGGGCCTAGGACACTTCCTTGTGGTACTCCGTAACGTATACGACCTTCGACGCTCTGTGCTCCATTTAGTTTCGTAACTTGTGTTCTATTAAACAAGTAATCGGTGAACCATTGCAATGCTTTCCCACGAATGCCATTTTTTTCTAATTTACTTAATAAAATTTTGTGCGATACTGTGTCGAAAGCCTTGCAAAGGTCCAGGAATACTACAAGGCACTTGTCTCCTACATCCAGACTATTTACTATGTTATCGGATAGAAACGCAATAGCATCCTGCGTAGACCTGTCAGGACGAAATCCGTATTTCGTCCTGACAGAATAGATTTTAAGTATTAATGTGCAGTACAAAAAATAATAAAATTTACTGCATCATATAAACTTTTTTAATTTATTAAAAATAAGTTAAAGAACTTAGAATGAAAAACCAAATAGTCCCTAAGACATTAGTATCCCATGTGAAATGTCTATGTCGCATTTTTGATTAATTTTAAGTATATGCTCTGCTTACATTTATTCTCTTTCATGTTAAATAGGTCGATAAATTAAATAGCCAAGCCTGGTTAATCGCTCATAGCCGCTGCTTATGCATGACAAAGTATAACCAAAGATTTCACTGCAAACAGCCGCAAAGTTGCAGGAGTTGCGGATGGAGACTCTTGGTCATCCACCTTACTTGCCAGACCTTGGTTCAACAGAGTTTCACTTTGTTTCCAGAATTTAGATAACTTTTTACAAGGGAAAAAAACAACTTTAAAGAGTCGGTGAAAAACGCCTTTAAAGCTTTCATTGGTTCCTGTCCACAAGAGTTTTACAGCAGAGGAATTAAGCAACTCCAATTAAAATTACAAATCTGAATATGAGGGGTAAATCCGTATATTAATTAAATATATATTTTTCATGCAAAATATTCGGCCTTAAATTTTCTTTGTAGGATTTCTTTGCAGCAACTTCATATGTAGGTTTCTTTGCAGCAACTTCATAGGTAGGTTTCTTTGCAGCAACTTCAACACCAATATTATGAGCCGGTTGAATGTATCGGTGTGTATGGTGGCCCTGGAGACTTTTCCTTAATTATTGTTCTATATTAAAGAAGTTGTAATATTTATTTTATCTTTACGGTGTCTCTGGGCGTACCTATGCGCACAGACATTCGTCAGACTTATGACTCTCCCGTGTTAATAAAAAAAATATTCGAGTGTGTGGATAATATTCGATATGAGATGTTTTTGCTTTCAGAAATCTTTATTCCTGACTTTGTCAACTCAGAAATAGACCCAAATTTCGAAGCTTTCTTAACAGCATGTCTGTAAGCATCCAGCTTGCCATACCACAATAATATCCATAATGCGCAGCATATTAGAAGTCTGTTCTACAGGTGTAAGTTAATGTTTCTCCTGCAAAATACCTTTTTGATCTTGAAGACTGAACTTCTGGATTTTTCAACGCAGATTTGTATCTCTTATTTATTTATTTATTTATTAATTTACAATAACTTCATATAATATGTCATATAAACACCATTTACATAATATGGTTGAGTTGGGAGACATTGAGCACATCCTTGTCTCCCAGTTGTCGCTCAGGTTGCAACTACAAAAAAAATTCATGATCTATGTTTTTTTCCATTGGATTGTGGAGGTCGATTTGGTCTCTAAGCAGTATAAATTCCCTGAAAGTCTCGGATGCACAGCCCTCCGTTCAGATATAACTCTTTACTCTCTATCTCGGAAGGTGGCCCTTATTGTAGAATTAACTGTTCCATGGGAATCAAATATCCCAAAAGCCCACGAGTACAAATTAAATAAATACCATGATCTCGCAAATGCCGTAACCCGGAACGGCTTCACTGTTTACCTTCACGCGGTGGAAGTTGGCGCTCCAGGCATGCCAGCTAAATCTCTATTTCACATCTTTAAAGATCTTGGTCTTTCCAGAAAAATAATCAACTTTTTCCTAGAAAAATTATCTAAATCGGGATTTGCGCATCTCAAATTCTTTGGCTTCGAAGGGGAGTGAATGGGTGGTAAGGTGTACGCTCACATGTGGCAAGACAGCTGTCCTAAACCTACCACAGCCGGTCGTTAGTCCGGAATACACTGCTCATCCCACAGGAGTGTAAAAAATAGTATTATGATGGGCCCGACTCCGGTCGGTGAATTCCATGGCAGCTCCGTTTGTATTTTATTTTATATTTATTCTACTACAACAATTAGTTAATAAAACTCTATCAAAGAAATTACGCAGAATTGAATCCTTTTTCGATTATCCGAAAATAACTGAAGAATTAGCCATAAAATCGTTATCAATTTCAGAAATAAAACCACTCGAAATCGTCATAACCACACCAACATATGAAGGGTTACGAGGAAGAACGATAAATGAAATTTTTTGTGGAAATGACATCTTCTGGGTTATTCCGAAATTAATCGAAGCATGATCGAATTTCGAAAGAAATATAAAGCCTTCTATTAAATGAAGGGAAATAAAAAAAA